>JBBPSV010000034.1:0-46532 GCA_038093795.1 Retiboletus fuscus
GGAAAACGCTATCTTCCGCATCCCGCCAAAGCTCGAGCAACGGAAGACTCCGCGATCCCGGTGACGTTTCGCTCCCCTGGAGAGTCTGCAACCGTAGACTCTTCGACTCCATATAAGACTTGGTAATCCCGGCGTTCTCTATCGTCTTGCGACGTTGTCGCATCGACTTGGTGGCTCGACTAGACCGCTTCTTCTTTTCAGCTGCAAGGATACAGTCGTAGTCGTGCTAGAGGATGGATCAGAATGGCCTTGCTTGGGTAGTAGTGTTCACCTACCATTCTCAATATTGCGGCTGCGCGAGCAGCTGCTTTGGGGTCTTCACTGGTAATCTTGATAATGTCCTCTCCTTCTATATCGTCTTCTTCACCCGAAGAACCGTCTTCCATAATATTAATAGGCTGAACAGCCTTAGAAAGAGCAAGGAGGTCGGAACCGTCGTCGACGGCAACCGAAAGTTCACGATCAATCTGTGCCTCCTCCTCCTCTTCCTCAAAGGTTGTCTGATCCGAATCCGGACACCCATCTCGAGGCTCCACAAGTGGTCGAACCTGAGTTGACTCCGCATCCAGGTCAAACAGAAGAAAATCATCATCCAAACCCGCAAACTCGTCCTCCGAAACGGACGGTGGCGGCGAAGGCTCCACGTCCGAAGGCGGAGGTTCCGTCGCAACCTCCCACACGTTCACATCCTCACCCGCGTCCATCGCATCCAGGACGTCCTCCCGCCTCTCGCCGTCCTCTGAGAACTCAGAAAGTGGCAACGAGCGCTCCATGATCTCGCTGTATGGGAACGGACTGACGGGCCGTCCCCAGGACGCTGCACGCGTCGGTGGGTCCGCCTTGGTAGGGACCATGAGAAGCTTATATTTGCCCGTGTACTCGCCCGTGAGGTTGAATTCATCGTCGTCCGAGTCGCTCCATGCGCCGCTCATCTCCATGACGGCGCGCGGTGGGGCGAACATGGGGAGCGCATGGTTTAGGTCGCTCGCGTCTGGTGAGCTTCCGGAGCCGAACCTGTTGATCCGCCTGCCAGAATCAAAGAGACGGGCCGTGAATGACAGCGGGGGGCCAGAGCAAGTCGCGTTCGAGGGCGACGAAGAAAAGGCAGGCGTCAAACGTGCACGCAGGGGTGGGCTCCGTATCGAGGGCGTTCCCGAGAGCAGTAGCGGGTCGTCCGAGGGCGAGGGCGGACGAACCTTGGAGAGATCGAATTCGGGGGGTTCGCTCTTGACCTTGGTCGCTGGGCGCTTGAGACGCGACGTGGCTTTACGCTTGACGGGTTTGGGGGTCGCGCGAGGAGTCAGGATGACTTCGCGTGGAGGCGTGTTGATGGACTTTATGGGTAGGCTGGGCGAGCGGGAGGTTCTGAGGGGTTGGAGAGGGCGAAATGGCTGGCGACGTCGGGCATTGTTGTCGCCGTCGTTGCCGTCGATGGCAGCAGAGGAATCTCGTGGACGCATCTTCGCATCAAGAGCGACAAGACAACAACAGCCTCGTGGTGGTTCATCTTATCACGTGACTAATAACCTTTTTCAATTCACGTTGCAACCCTTTGGCATGTTCTGCCCGTGCTAAGCCCAGGTGGAATGGGCCCCATGGCGGCAGTCCGTGCGCTTGCAGCTGTGTAATGATCAACATCAACAAGACATCCATATGAGATCCAAGCTCGCTCGTGAGCTCGATGATCTTTTCGCGAATTTGAAGCCGAATGAACGCGTGGGGTATACCAGAGCTGGAGACGGGTGCGTCTGCGATCGAGCCATTTGCATCGTCATCGTCGACGTTTTTTGTTCGTTCGTACACCCCCTCTCTTGTTCTTGTTTACCTGGGTACTTACTAGTAGGTCGTTTTTGGACAGCAGAAACCTCACATTTTCACTTTCCCCTGACTGGGCGTCCGTCAAGACAGGGGATCAATGGCCTGGTGTGAAAGCTGTGTGGGCCGTCGAGGATGCTACTCCCAGTACGAGCGTCTGCGTTGGCGCGGATGAACGTATGCACATAGACACGCTTTTTTTCCCCTCATTTCTAAGGCTTTGCTTATCGCTTTGGAATTTCGTGTATCGAACGTACGATACAGACGGTTGGACGTGCACCACCGACATGTGGTCACATCGGTCCCCGACCGGACACGCGACCAAGCGATGGGTGGATCGCACCACTGACGGTGGGTGAGGCAAGTGTATTTCAAGACTGTATAACAGTAACCTCCGCTGTCGTCATTCTTGTTCACACGTGGTGCATTTGTATCGTACATGCCCAGAAGCATGAATACACACTTGTTATCACGCCGCGTCGAAGCATGCTCTTTCGCCACCTTCGATGCGCGTCACCACATCAAGGTATGTGGAATGTATGATAATTTTGGACGCCTGTGAGTCCACTACTCCCTTTTGATACCAATGGTCTCACTGCTTTTACCTCGCTGTAATCCCTACAGCGAGCTCAACGACCATAAACAGAACATCCGTTGCACCTTGTTCCAACTTCCAGAAAGCTGCACTTCGAATGCGCCCGATGTGTATGTGAGTAATAGATCCATCCCCAGTGCGAATCACGGGGTCATTCACTCGAGTACTGTCAGATGGCATCAAACTCAAAGATTTATGCCATATCCACTCCTGAGCCTGGCCCTTACCATGGAGTGACATACCTTACAGGTGTCGGAAGAGTAAGTTGCTTACATAGATCCAACTAGTGGCTTAAGGGTTCACACAATGGCTCACAAGCAAATATGTGAGTAAAGTCAACAATGTGTACTGCACAGATGTGAATAGAAGCTATTTCCAACAGGAAATCCAAGATTCCCCATATTTATAATTAGTAAAGTCAAGTTTGTAGGTCAGAAATGGGGAGATCACCAAAGAATGGATAGGAAGAGAAAATGCATTTCTATCCCAAGTGGGAATCTAGCAAAAGTGAACATCATCAGAAAGTTTGATCCAACCATCTTTTTGTTGATACATGTCACCAAAGGAAGTAACTTTATGTAGATCCCATATTTTGATGGAAAGATCATTGGAACCAGAGATGATGCAGCTACCATCAGGTGAATAGGCAATAGAGGTGACATGACCAATGTGCCCCTGCAATGGACCTGCAATGTACTCTCTAGTGATTGAATTTCAAACCCTGATGGTTTTGTCCTCTGAACCAGAGACAATATGGCTGCCATCAGGTGAATAGGCAACAGAGATGACATAATTGGTGTGCTCTTGAAATGGACCTACTACACATTGTCCAGTGATTGGATTCTAAATCCTAATAGTTTTGTCATATGAGCCTGAGGCAATATTGTTGCCAAGAGGGAAATATGCAACAGAGGTGATATAAGAAGTGTGCCCCTGGAATGGACCTGCAACACACTCTCCATTAATTGAATTCCAAATCCTAATAGTATGGTCATCTGAGCCAGAGACAATATGATTGCCATCAGGTGAGTAGGCAACAGAGATAACATCATTAGTATGCCCATGGAAAGGACCTGCAACACACTCTCCAGTGATTGGATTTCAAACCCTGATGGTTTGGTCTTTTGATCCAGAGACAATACAATTGCCATCAGGTGAATAGGTGTTAAGAATGGGTTGGGTGGTCAAAAGTAGATTGGTCTGAGCTTTCTTTGAAGACCAGTCCAAGTCTGGACTTCCTAATTTGGAAGTCCAAAGGGTCAGACTAGAAGGGACTTGGCTTCAGCAACTTGGGTTGGAGTACTGTGTTACGCTTTCACTGTAGGCTAGGCGCGATCTCAAAGGAGTCAAGTGGACAGAGTGTTCGGAAGCTTGGGCGACGCAAAGTACCTCTAGCTGTGGTGCTACTAGAGGGCTTCCCTTGAGATGGACTCGAAGGGTGGATGAAGACTGAGACGAGAGGGTCAGACGAAGTCCGCAAGAACTCGTTGAATTGAGAAGATCAAGCTTGGTGTTACAGGTTGAGTACTATGGTTTAAATAGACGAGCCGCGGTAATCGAATAGAATGGGATGGAATGTCATAGAACAAGGATGAGTCAGATGAAGAATCCTGATAGAACGCTGAAGAACAAATGGTGAGTCAGCGTTTACAAAGCATGGAAGTCGAGCAAATGTCTAAGAATAGTGTGAGTAATACAGAGGTAAAGATGTCGTCGGGCGGGGCTCGAACAGCGAGGCGACAGAGTTCAAGGTAAAAGGTGCACATAAGGCCAAGGTCAAGGAAAGCATAGAGACAAAACAGGGAAAAACGTAACATTACCCCCCCACGAGGGTCAAGGCACCGGCGCAGACACTTTACAAGTTGCAAGCCCCCATAGCAGGAGAGCCAGTCACGTTGGCGAAGGCGGTGTTGTCCCAAATGTCGTTGTCCACCCCGGAATCCAAGTCTGGAGAGTGGGAGCGGCAGTGAGGGCGGCTGGGGACCATATGCCGAGTCCTGCGGGTGCGGTGGGGACCGTGGTAGGAACGATGGGGAGAGGAAGGGTGTGATGAGTGCGAGGAGGCGGGAGAGGTAGAGGGTGAGGGCGGCGGAGGAGCGCGGTGCAGAGGGCACTGCCACTGAGAGTGGCCAGGACGGAAACAACAGCATATCGGGCATTGATAGACCCCACAGTTGATACGCTGGTGACCAAGGTGGTGGCATTGGAAACAGGCTTCGTGAAACCAAGGGTGGGACGAGGGAAGAGGGGTGTTGCCAAAATTGCCGGTCCAGCGGGCTTCAATGTGCTCTATGACGTCGAGCTCTTCAGAGTTCAACGTGGAGGAGGAGGCCGAGGGAGTGGAGGTTGAGGCAGTGCTGAGATGGGTGTAACGGGCAAGGTCCTGGAGATAACGGTCCAGATCTTGCATGAACTCCAGCATGCCGAGCTGGTAAAACGCGAGGAGGAGTTGGGTTTCCAGCTCCATCTGGATGTGTGATAGGGTGTGATTACGGAAGGTGGTGTTGGCATCGGCGGAGGCAGAGGGAGCGTGCGCAATGGCAGAGAGTCGAGCCACCTGAAGGGTGGCGAGGTAGAGGGAATGAAGGGCTGATCCATAGTCGAGGTGGGCGCCGATGGGGACAGCGTACCTAGGGTCTCGAAGGAATCGGAGAAGGATGTGAGACTCTGCGTCGGTGGGGAGGTTGGGTCGTACCCGATGGGCGTGCTCGGGGAGGTCTACGGATTCAATGGTGCTGAGGTAGGCGGCAAGACGAACAGGGGGTTCAGCGAGTTCGGGGATGGAGATGGCTGGTCGAGTTCCCCAGCCAGGGGTGGCAATGCAGGAGGTGGGAGAGGAGGTGTCGTCTATGATCATTGCATGGGGGTTCAGAACGGAAGGAGGCATATAGTAGGAAGGAGAAGGAGAAACACTTGAGATGCCAGGAGACATAGAAGGAGGAGTAAGGTGGCGAGACTGAGGAGTTGAACCGGGGTGAACCTCTCCATCAGAGTCGTTGGAGAGGGTGAGAGAAGAGACAGAAGCAAGGACAGAATCAGTAGTAGACTCTGCAGGCGGTGAATTACTGAATCGGGGGGGTACAGGAAGAATGAGGTCGGGGACATCAGAGCAGGGCATTGTATAGTAGGGATGTTGGCAATAGTTGATTAAGCGGACTGGGGAGGGAAGTCTTTCGGGTGACGCTTTTTATAAGTGAGGAGGAGGAGTTTGGAATTCTTCAAGTTCCGCTTGGGTTCCCAGGAATCGTCTTCGGGGGTGTATCCTTTCCATTGGATCAGGAAGCGCCATCGGGATGGGGGTCCCTGATGACCGAGAATTCAATCCACAAGGTACTCTTCTTCAGGGCCTATGTGATCAGGAGGAGGTCAGGGAAAATTCGGACCATGAACGAGGGTTTCCTTGGCAGGGGAGAGAAGAGAGGCGTGGAAAACAGGGTGAATCTTCCAGGTCTTGGGGAGGCGCAAGCGATAAGTAATGGGAGAGAGAACCTTAACGATTTCAAATGGTCCTTCACATTTAGGGAGAAACTTAGGGTTTTTTTGAAGACGATGGAGGTTCCTGGCTTCCAGCCAGACCTTATCTCCAGGGGCGAAGGGTTTGAAATGCTGCCGGGTTCTGGAAGCCATGGTAGCTCTAGTGAGTTCATGGGCTGCCCTGGCTTCATCCCTGGCTTTAGTAAGCTGGGCGAGATGGAGTTCTACGGCGGGGAGTTTGGAGGGCGAAAGGACGGAAGGAAGGGGTTTAGGTTCATAGCCCATTTGGAGGAAGAATGGGGATTGATTGGTGACAGAGTGGGGACAGTGGTTATGGGCAAATTCGGCAAAGGTCAGGAGTTCGGCCCACGAGGTAGGGTTGTCTCCGCAAAAGATCCGGAGATAAGTTTCCAGCTCTTGGTTCGTTCGTTCCGTTTGGCCATCAGTTTGGGGGTGATAAGCAGTGGATAAACGGAGGTCGTAGTTCAGAATGCGTCCCATTTCCTTGGCAAAAGCCGAAGCAAACTGGGGACCTCTGTCGGAGATGATGCGATCAAAGAGTCTGAAACGTCGGTAGACCTTGTGGAAGTAAAGGGATGCGATGTTGGCCGCTGAGGCGGTTTTTGTGGTGGGGCAAAATACAGCCCCCTTGAAGGCTCGGTCCACCCAGACAACTATAGAGTCTTTTCCGTCCGAGATCGGGAGGTCAGTGATCAGATCTACCATGATGTCCTGGAAAGGATGGGATGCAGAAGTAGGAATGGGAGTCAGAGGCGGGGAACTGGGATGGGTATTAGTCTTGCATTGCTGGCAGATCGCACATCCTTCTACATAATTGCGGACGAACGATGCTAGGCCAGGCCACCAGAATTCGGCAGAAACTAACTGGCGGGTTTTGAGGTACCCAGGGTGTCCAGCGGATTTGTGGTCATGGCATCTTTGTAAGATCTGGCACCTGAGGTCCCCTTCTGGGGGAACGTACACGCGATCTTGGTAAGTGAGTATCCCTTCTTGATTCTGCCAATCTGAAAGTCGGGAACGGAACGCGGCTGGGATGTGTTCGTCTACGGCTTGGAGTGAGGTCAAGGCGAATGGATCAGTAGCAGAAGCGGAATGAATTTTGGAGGATAGGGCGACGTCAATGACATTAACGAAAAGAGATGGGGGGAGTAGGGTTACGAGGGAGTTGTCTGAGGCATCTTTAGGAAAGTGGTCCGTTCGTCGGAAGAGGGCATTGGGACCTGCCAGTTGGGACCCAGGTACGTGGATCAGTTTGAGGTCAAAGTCTGCTAGGTCAAGTAGCCAACGGGCCTGTCGTCGATTTAAGGTGTGGGGTTCTTGGAAGTAAGTGAGGTTTTTATGGTCAGTAAATACTTGGACCTGGTGGGGGGACCCACGCAAGTAGTGGGACCAAGCTTTGAGTGCTCGGAGTACGGCTAAGAGTTCTCGATCATGGATGTCGTAGTTTCGCTGGGTGGAGTCGAAACTTTGAGAGAGATAAGAACAGGGGTGCCATTCACCGTTGGGGTTTGCCTGGAGGAGAATTCCTCCCGAGGCATAGAGGGAGGTGTCAGTGGCGATAGTGAAGGGGGCGGAGAGGTCTGGGACCCGGAGGACCAGCTGGGAGGCGAACCTTGCTTTAAGGAGGTCGAATGCAGATTGACAGGGGTCACTCCAAGACCAGGTGATTGACTTCTTAGTGAGGTCGATGAGAGGTCGGGCTATAGTAGAGTAGTCGGGGATGAACCGCCGGTAAAAGTTGGCGAAACCCAGGAAAGACCGAACATCTTTTACTGAGGTGGGAGTGGGCCAGTGAGCGATCCCGTCCAATTTGGTGGGGTCCATGGCGATCTCGTCCGGACGGATAATCATCCCAAGGTATTCAACCTCATCTCGGTCAAAGAAGCATTTTTCTGGTTTTAGGTGAAGGTGGAGCTCCTCCATTCGTTGTAACACTCGATGGGTGCGTTCGGTGTGGGTCTGCTGGTCAGGGGAGAAGATGAGGAGGTCGTCCATGTAGATAAACAGCCATCCCTTGGCGATGAGGTCCCTGAATGAGTCGTTCATGAACCGTTGGAATGTGGGGGGGGAATTGGTGAGTCCAAAGAACATGACGTTCGGCTCGAACAGCCCCCGGTGTGTAATAAAGGCTGCCTTCCACTGGTCTCCTTCCTTAATGCGAATGTTGTTATATCCCCACCGGACGTCCATCTTGGTGAATACTCTTGCTCCCCGAATCTGATCCATGAAGTCCTGGAGAAGAGGAAGGGGGTATGCGTCCCGAATGGTTTGTTCGTTCAGGCGCCGATAGTCCTGGCAGGGTCGTAAGCCTGGCTTTTGCCCGGGTTGGGCTTTCTTTTTGATGAAGAAGAAAGGGGAGGCTTGTGGGGATTTCGAGGGGGAGATTTTACTGGAGGCCAGATTCTTGTCGATGAATTTGTTGGTCGCTTGCCATTCGTCAGCTGACAGAGGGTAAATCTTAGCAATGCGAGGAATGAAGTCCTCCTTGAGGTTGATGGCGTGGTCATAGGGTCTGGATGGGGGAAGTACGTTTGCTGCTTCCTCAGCGAAGACCTCTTTATATCTAGTATATTCCTCAGGGAGGGGAGAAGCGACTGGGGTGTCTGGTGAGAGGGCAAGGCTAGAGGCGATGGAGAGGCAAGAGATTACTGGGGCCGGGATGAACCGTGATCCGCAATGAATAATCCGATTAATGGTGTACTGGTCGTGGGCACGGGTGAGGAAGTCGCATTCGTCTTCCCATCCATTGTATGCGTATAGACATTCATCCTGGACGGAGTTAATGAAGATATGGCGGGGTGGAGGTCGAGGGGGGATGAGGAGTCTTTCTTGTCGTAAGTAGGCTCCTTGGTGGAGAGAGAAGAGAAGTTTTGACTTGTCTGTGGTTTCAGCAATTTGAAGAGTTCTTTTTGCCCAGTCGATGGTCGGGTTGGCCTTCCGTAGCCAAGGGAGTCCAAGGAATAAGTTATCCTTGCTTAGGTGCATCACATGGCAGGTAATCTGATGAACTAGTCCTTCGGTGGAGACAAAGAGGTTGGCGATATATCGGATGGTCCCTTTGGTATTAATGGTTCCATCGGCATTTTTGGCGTGGACCGGGTGGTCGAGTTTGGTCAGGGGAATCTTATGCTTCTTAGCGAAACCCCAATCAATGCAGCAGACATCGGCTCCGCTGTCAATCAGGGCTCGGGTTTCAATGGTTTGCAAGGTGTGCGATGGAACAATAACTTGTACTGGGATTTGCATGGAGTTCGTAGTAGAAGTTATAGATACCGAAGCACTAGGGGATGTAGACGTTGTGGCAGGCCCCCGCTTTAAAAACCTGGAGAAAAGGAGACTCTTCTAATAGCTACTCCGTCCTCGTCTTCGTCGGCATCGTTGGGGATTTCTTCCAGTTTGGGGAGGTCCAAGGTGGCGACTGCCTTGACCGCCGGTTTCTTTCCCTTGGAGAATCTGGGGCAATTGGTGGAAAGGTGACCCCCCTCCCGGCAGCGGAAACAAAGATTATTTTCAACGCATCTCTTTCGTTCTGCAGGAGTAAGTTTGGGAATTGTGGTGCGTACAGCGTCCACATCCATAGCATCAGGGTCGGGAGGAGAGGTCTTTGGGGTGGAGTGGAATCCATGGAAAACCTTCCCGCTTCCTCGTTTCGCCAGATCTTTAGCACGTTCTTTCATAGCAGCAAAGTGGGCGGCCTTGGTATACCAATCTTTGATCTTGTCCGGGGGGGTTTCCATGCTCTGGATTTTCCACATGAGGGGCTCGGGGATTCCAATAGCATAATAGCTGATGAGAACGTTGGCATCGGTGACCTTGGAAATAGTGACGTGGTTCTGGAAGCGAGCGGTGTATTCGGTGAGGGAAGGGGAGTAATCCCCGTGCTTGTTCTTGACCATTTTGGTCGTGGCGAGCCAGTGAAGGCTGGAGGCAATGGTGTCCTTCCGTACGAAGGATTTGGAAAAAGAGTCGCAAAAGTCGGCGAAGGTTCCTAGGTTAAGTGTGGCTTGGGTGAGGATCTTTTGACGATAGGTGGCAGCCCAGACTTTGGCTGATCCCTTTTTCATGAATGATAGGGCATAGGCTACCTTCTTGGCGTTATTGTCGTAAACCTCAGAGTTTACTGCAAGGTAAAAGGTGACGGTCCCGAGCCAATCTTCGGCTTTGGCGAAGGATCCATCGAAGTCTTCGGGGGTCCCAAGACGAAGCTCAGTGGGTTTGGTGGTTGATGCTGCCGGCATAGCTGGTTGAGGAGGAGCAACTGGCGGTGATGGGCAAGAGAGGGGAAATCCTCTGAAGGGAGGGTTGCGTGCTCGAGGGGTGGGTGAGGGTGGAGTCGGTTCCCTAGGAATAGTAAGTTCGGAAGAGAACCGATGTCGAAGGGTGAGTTCTTCCTCAGGTCTGAAGAGGGTGTTGAGGTCTAAGTCCGGGTTGGTGTCTGGGGATGACACAGTGTCTTGGGGGGCTTCCGACTCAGATAGGTCGGTGGGCGGGGGTTCTCATGGTCAAGACCAACGAGGATCAATAGTGGGTCGTTGAGACGCAATGGTGGTTCAAGGATTCGAGGGATCTGCTCACAGAGAGCACGCTCGAGAATCAGGGGTATTTGGAGCTACAACGGAGGTAGTCCACACGAGATAAGAAGCTTGATCTTTTGTTATGCTTTCGCCGTAGGCTAGGCGCGATCTCAAAGGAGTCAAGCGGACAGAGTGTTCGGAAGCTTGGGCGACGCAAAGTACCTCTAGCCGTGGTGCTACTAGAGGGCTTCCCTTGAGATGGACTCGAAGGGTGGATGAAGACTGAGACGAGAGGGTCAGACGAAGTCCGCAAGAACTCGTTGAATTGGAAAGATCAAGCTTGGTGTTACAGGTTGAGTACTACGGTTTAAATAGACGAGCCACGGTAATCGAATAGAATGGGATGGAATGTCATAGAACAAGGATGAGTCAGATGAAGAATCCTGATAGAACGCTGAAGAACAAATGGTGAGTCAGCGTTTACAAAGCATGGAAGTCGAGCAAATGTCTAAGAATAGTGTGAGTAATACAGAGGTAAAGATGTCGTCGGGTGGGGCTCGAACAGCGAGGCGACAGAGTTCAAGGTAAAAGGTGCGCATAAGGCCAAGGTCAAGGAAAGCATAGAGACGAAACAGGGAAAAACGTAACATACTGCACCCTTGCCATGGTCCCAGGTCCCAGTATTTCAGAGGATTGAAGGTCAGAGGGGATTCTTAATATTGTAAACAACATCAAGGCAAGAGGGTTCTGTTATGCATAGCATACAAGCAAGGTTCACTTGGATAACTCTTAAGGGTCTTCAGAGGGATCTGCTCATGAAGAGCATGCTTGATGAAGAGGTTGACTTAAGAGTCGACGAATATCTCAGGGGGATCAAGGGTGACTCAGAGATATGCTAGTATTGCGCAGATTCTGAATAGTTTTACAGGAAACAGAGTAATACCTTAAATAAGATAACAATGATGTGCACGGACCAAGAGATAAAGAAGGAAATCGACTATATGGGAAAGGTGGAGGACATGAGTCATTACAAGAGAAACGATGGAGGAGAGATAAGTCCATGAGGAGAGATGGTCAAGATAGCTCTGTGAATAGCAGATGAGTCAGACCAGTTAACATCAAGAAGTAATCATAACGAGATGAAAGGTTACTCCTCCAAGTATGTATGGAAGAAGAGAGAGAGAGTGTTACGAGTTGACCTGGCCCCATTTATTTCTTTCTTTTATTTTACTTAGCTTAGTCTCGATGGATCGCTATCCATCTCGTCTGGCGCTACCCAGACTGCTCCCGTACAGCACGTAGGTCGTTATTCCCATGGACCGCATCTTCTTTTCATTTCCGACTACTGACCCTGTCGTCGGTGTCGCTTCGGGCCGTTCCAGCCACTTCTTCGTTTCATGATAATCTTTGATAGACAGCTGCTTCTGATCGACACTGATCGACAGATCCGCAGCGGATGTGACTTGTTTCGACTCATCCCGAGTCCCTATGATTCCCCGAGTCACATCTCCTTTCTTCCCTAGTTGACCCGTCTCTTCTATGGGTTTCCATGGCCTTCCATGACCCGCATATATAAACCGTAGACTCTACGTTTGTATTCTCTAAGCTAGAGCTACTCAATCATACTCTTGAGATAACTCCTATGCTCGATCTCCCAAGACCGGGATAAGACTCGTCCTCTTCGGACTCACTGAACCCTTCGACGCTGAGCGTGCTCTTCGTGAGCAGATACCTCGCCCGAAGGCTCTTAGTCGTACCGTAGCATCTAGAACGCTGGTACTCCCTTAGTCCCAGAACTCCCCTTGAGTCTATGCTCGACTCTACCCGGGCCAAGTGTAACAAAAGCTCTAGCTTACCACGTCGCGGCTACCATCGAGTAGGCCCTCCTCCTCAGCCCGACCACCACCGATCTCCACCTCGTGGAGAGCCACAGAATCACCAGACCCTGAGTCCTCAGCCTCAGAAACATCAGACTCAGAAGCTCCTACTGAAGGCTCTGATAACCCCGACCTAGACCTCGAGCTACGCTCTCCCACTGAGGAGGCAGAATCCCAAGAACTCTCTAGACTACTGTCTCACCAGCTTTCAGCCGGAGCAGTTATCCCTCATAGCCCAACCCCACCGTCACCGACTCCGATCGCTCAAAGCGGTCACATATTCCCAGTAATGGCGCCCCCAGCCCCCCAAGCTCAGACCCCAGTCATGGGAACCAAGCCCACAGAAATCCGTCTCGGAGTCCCAGAGGACTTCGACGGAAACCTCACGAAAGCGAAGCCCTGGCTTCGCTCGGTACAACTGTACCTCTCTATCAATGCAGAAATCTACAACGACGATGCTAGGCGAATCGCCTATGCACTCTCCTTTATGAAGAAAGGTACGGCATCCACCTGGGCCGATACCTTCCGAGAATCCAAGATCTCCGGCAGAGGCTTCTCTCTTGGGAAGTGGTCTGACTTTGTCTCCGACTTCGAAGCCGTTTTCTCCCATTCAGAATCGGCCACCAACGCGCTCACTTGGCTAGCCACCAAGCGAATGATCCCCGGAAAGAAGGGCGAGTTTTCCCCTTCTTTGGCTAACTACACCGCCCAGTTTAGGTCCAAGGTATCCGTCGCAGGAGTGACCAACAAGTCGGTCTTAGTCTCCTATTACTCTGCAGGGATTCCTGAGGAACTGATGTTCGACGTTCTCCAGATGGAGAAACCCCCCACTAAGGTCGCCGACTGGTACAAGAAGGTGGCTCTTTTCGATTCTCACCGCCACCGAGCCCGAGGAATCGCACAGCAACACAAGAAACCCGGTACTTCGTACGTACTGACCTACTCCAAGAAGGAAGAGAAGGACCCCGATGCCATGGACGTTGACGCTGTCCACCTTCCTCCCAAGCTCACAGAAGCCGAAAGGCAGAAGTGTTTCAAGGAAGGCCGATGCCTCCGATGCTGCCAAACCGGCCATATGGCAAAGGAGTGCAAGGTCTACGACGCTCCCAAGAACCCCAAGAAGGCTTGTAAGGTGAAGAAGGATGATGTCCCTGAGCTAGCAGACTGCGAGGACGACGATGATGAAGCCGAGTCTATAGCTAGAATCTCCTTCTCCCACAAGGATTTTTAGAACGGAGGACCCCGTCAACACGGACTCCTCCTAGGTGTGCCAATGTACTAGTATCTGAGACTCGCAAATCCATGCAGATCCCAGTTCAGCTCATCGTACCTGTGCACTCTCTCAAAGCCGTTGACACCCGCGCCCTGATCAACAGTGGCGCCGACATCTCTTGCATTGACTGGGACTTTGTGCGAAAACACAAGATCCCCACCACTCGACTACCAAAATCCATTCCAGTCCGGAACGTCGACCAGTCTACCAACTCCCACGGAGCCATCCGATTCACCTGTACCCTCTATGCCAACACTGGAGGGATCACCCAGAAAGTTCTCTTCCACATCATGTCCTGTGGAAGCGAGAATGTTATCCTCGGACTTCCCTGGTTGCATTCCACCAACCCAAAGATCGACTGGTTCGAACAGACGATCGACATACCTGAATCCTGTGACCAGTCTAAGACTCTTTTTCAGGAACACAACGTCGCTACTTCCGAATATAGCGACCGATTCAAGAGACCTAGCTTCGACTGGACCCCACCACGCCAAGTCAAGGTCAACTGCGTTGACCATGCCCGACTCTACGAATATCTTGACGAAGAGACGGAGAACGAGTTCTGCCAGAGAGCTCACAATCACTATAGAATCGGCCAAATCCAACGGTGTGGATCGCGGTTCTACCCCCTCGGATCTCCGGTCATCGCTAAGATTACCTCCGCAATGCAACTAGCGCAGGCGGAGTTCAACAAGAAACCTGAAGTCACCCTCCCAGTGGAGTACGAGCAGTTCCGAAAGGTGTTTGAAGAACGACCAATCGGACAACTCCCACCGGAATGGACTTACAACCACGAGATCAACCTCAAGGAAGGCTTCGAACCCAAGATCGGCAAGCTATACCCGCTATCTCCGCGAGAACATGAAGCCACCAAAGCCTTCTTAGAAGAGAACCTCCGGTCCGGTGCCATCCGCCCCTTGAATTCCCCCCAAGCATCCCCTTTCTTCTTCGTCCAGAAGAAAGAACTCGATGCCAACAGCAACCCGAAGCTTCATCCCTGTATGGACTACCGGAAGCTCAATGACCAGACTATCCGAGACACATACCCCTTACCCCGGATAGAAGATCTCATCAACAAAGTACAAGACGCCAAGGTCTTCACCAAGTTCGATGTCCGGTGGGGCTACAACAACGTCCAAATCAAAGAAGGACATCAATGGAAAGGCGCCTTCCTTACTCACAAGGGCCTCTTTGAACCAATGGTCATGTTTTTTGGCATGACAAACTCCCCCGCCACGTTCCAACGTTTCATGAACGATTCGTTCAGGGACATGATCTCCGAAG
The DNA here is from genome assembly GCA_038093795.1 of Retiboletus fuscus. Taxonomy (NCBI): domain Eukaryota; kingdom Fungi; phylum Basidiomycota; class Agaricomycetes; order Boletales; family Boletaceae; genus Retiboletus; species Retiboletus fuscus. The sequence goes on from JBBPSV010000034.1 coordinate 14,854, forward strand.
GATGGCTCGTCATCTATATGGACGACCTCCTTATCTTTTCACCTGACGAACAGGTCCACACTGAACGGACTAAGAGGGTTCTCCAATGGATGGAAGAACTTGACCTCCACCTCCGTCTGTCTAAGTGTTCTTTCGCCACGGACCAAGTAGACTATCTCGGCATGATCCTTTCCCCAGGGAAACTCACCATGGACCCCGTCAAACTTGACGGAATCACCTTGTGGCCCACCCCTACCTCCGTCAAGGAAGTCTGGTCCTTTCTCAGATTTGCCAACTACTATAGGCAATTCATCCCGGACTACTCCTCCATCGCTCGCCCCCTTATTGACCTCACAAAGAAAACCCAGCCCTGGTGCTGGGGCTCACCGCAGGAAACCGCGTTCCTTCGCCTCAAGGAGCTCTTCCTATCCAAGCCCATTCTCCGACTTCCTGACCCCAGCGCACCGTTTGCCATCGCGACCGACGCCTCTGGCATGGCCACAGGTGGCATCCTACTCCAGACTGACAAAAACGGTGCTTGGCATCCTTGTTCCTACCTATCTCAGTCATTCTCCCCTGCAGAACGAAACTATGACATCCACGACCATGAACTTCTCGCCATCATACGTGCCTTGAAGGCCTGGCGTCACCTCCTTCACGGTTCCTCCACGCCGGTTCAAGTCTTCACTGACCATAAGAACCTCACTTATTTCCATGCCCCTCAGAATCTTAATCGCCGACAAGCCCGCTGGTTGCTAGACCTCGTGGACTTCGACTACAAAATGATCCACGTCCCCGGATCCCTCCTTGCCGGTCTGGATGCCTTGTCTCATCATCCAGACTTCCTCGCCCATGCGCTGGACAACACTCAGACAGTCCTTCTCCCGGACTCCATCTTTGTCCACCTCATTGATTCTGCCCTCCGGGATCACATTAAGACTACGTCAAAGGATGATCCCTTGTTCCTTCAGACTCTCCAAGCCTTTGACGGTTCCATTCCTTCCGCCTTTCGCTCCCGCCTCAGCGATTGGCAACTGCATGAAGGCGTTCTGACCTACCAAGATCACGTCTATATTTCCCCCATCGCCAGACTGCGGCGATCCATTCTCCAACACTGCCACGACCACGAGTCCGCTGGTCATCTGGGCTTTCTTAAGACCCGACAGCTCGTTGCGAGCAAGTTCTGGTGGCCTGGTTTGGCCCAGTACGTTCGCAAGTATGTCGAGGGTTGTGCCCTTTGCCAGCAGAACAAGGTCAACACCCACCCTACGACCCCTCCGCTCACCCCTAACAAGTCCTCCACCACTCACCCCTTCCAACAGATCTCCTGCGATATGATCACGGATCTCCCTGAGTCCAACAGTTTCACGGCTGTAATAGTCTGGGCCGACTATGCATCTTTGAAGGGGGCTATTTTCTGCCCAACTACTAAGACCGCCACTGCGGAGGATGTTGCCACCCTCTACTTTAAGAAAGTTTACCCCAGATTCGGTCTCTATGAGAAGATCATCTCAGATTGAGGCCCTCAATTCGCTTCTCACTTCACAAAAGAACTCGGTAGGCTTCTCAGATGTTCCCTTGCGCTCTCCACCACGTATCACCCTCAGACAGATGGGGAAACCGAGCGGATCAATCAGGAACTTGAGACTTACCTATGGATCTTTGTGGGGAACAACCCCACCACGTGGGCTGATCGGCTGATCCACGCCGAATTTGCTCACAATCACCGCCCCCATTCCATCACCGGTAAATTCCCATTTTACCTAATGATGGGATATGAACCCACTCCGGTCCCCACCGTCCTCCCACTCACGGATCTCCCCGCCGTGGAGAATCGTATCAAGGAACTTACCACTGCCCGTCAAGAAGCTCTTGCTGTGCACAAACTAGCTAGGCAAGTCATGGCTTCTCGAAACAAAAAGAACTTCACTCCGTTCGAAAAAGGTGATCAGGTCTGGCTCGAGGCCAGGAATTTGAAACGTAACCTGACTCACCCGAAATTTGCCCCAAAACATGAAGGACCTTTTACCATTGTCAAGGTATTGTCCCCGATCACGTATCAACTCCATCTCCCCAAGACGTGGAAAATACATCCGGTCTTCCATGCCTCGCTCCTAACCCCATACAAGGAAAACTCTGTGCACGGCCCCAACTTCCGTCCCCTCCGCCTGATCTTATCGATGGCGAAGAACAGTATGAAATTGAGAAAATCATATGACACCGGGGCTCTGCTGTCAACCGACAGTTCCTCGTCCGCTGGCATGGCTTTACCTCCTCCGACGACTCCTGGCTCCCGGAACGGGAGTTCAAACATGCCCAAGCAATCCTTCGAAGCTATAAGAAGCTTCACCCCAAGGTCTTCTCTCCCTAGAACTCTATGCGCTGGTCTCTTTGTGAGAATCACCAACCGAGCTCTATCATACCTTCATCTATTAGCAGCATGTCTTACTCCCTGTCCACTGAGTCGTCCCTCACCGAATCCTCTGTTACCTTCACCGACTCCACTCTTCCCTCTCTCGAGGGAGTCGATGACTCCTCCCCTCTCGCTCGGGAACTGTCCGTTCCCACCATCCATCCCCCTATGGTCTTAGCCAATGATTGTACCAGTACCGAAGCCACCCCTGGGTGGAACACTGCCCCGCTCCCTTGGCCCTCTGTCCTTGATGAGGAAGAGAAACCCAAGACTATCCTCTCAGTCAATGTACCCCGCTTCGCTTACACCCTTAGGTCCGACCCACTGTCATGCGAGTCTGGACGACTCCTCCAAACTCGCCTCCGAGACTCCCACTTGGCCGCTACCATGCAGGCCCATTTAGACGTAGATTCCCCCCTCGAATCCCTATACTTAGCCTTTTTACAGGTCTCTCGTCTCGACCCCATCGCTTCCTTCACCTCCGCCAATGCCCAGTCGGAGTTTTTCTCCACCCAGCTCTGCCTTGTAGCCCGCCGCATCTGCTTGTACCTCCTATCCACCATGCACCAGCTGGATATGCTGGACTTCGTCGCTGACATTGAACAATATTCGCAGGACCTAGCTCGAGCAGGTCTCCCTCTCCCTCCCGTTCACCCCACGCTCCCAGTCGAAGCCATTCTAGTCCCTTCGCCAGCTGAGCCGATTGCTCCGACGCCGTCTGCGTCATCTTCACCCCTATCCCCTAGCGAAGTTAACCTCATCGATCGACTTGAGCGAGTTCATCTCATGAATGAAGGTGAGATCAGTCTGAGCCCTGATCACCCCCTTTACAATGCCTCCTGCTTTCACTGTCACCACCTTGGACACTGGCGCATTGACTGCCCAGAGTACAAGTGCCCCTTTTGCCTCCGCATGCGCCCCGGACACATTCAGAACCAGTGTCCACTCCGCCGTCGTCCCCGTCCCGCTACCCCATCCTCATCCTCCCAATCCTCTAGTTCTTCGCGTTCGTCGCGAAGGTCGCACCGTCCACGACCTCGCCCACTTGCGTCCCAGATCCAGGATGAACCGGAGCTCGACTTTACGGATGACGTATGGGATGACACCGCTTACGCCAACGTCACTGGTTCCCCCAACGGGGGCTACATCGACCTCTAGATACCCTCAAGTGGCATTGAGGAGCATAGGAAGGAGGTAATGTTACGAGTTGACCTGGCCCCGTTTATTTCTTTCTTTTATTTTACTTAGCTTAGTCTCGATGGATCGCTATCCATCTCATCTGGCGCTACCCAGACTGCTCCCGTACGGCACATAGGTTGTTATTCCCATGGACCGCATCTTCTTTTCATTTCCGACTACTGACCCCATCATCGGTGTCGCTTCAGGCTGTTCCGGCCACTTCTTCGTTTCATGATAATCTTTGATAGACAGCTGCTTCTGATCAACACTGATCGACAGATCCACAGCGGATGTGACTTGTTTCGACTCATCCCGAGTCCCTACGATTCCCCGAGTCACATCTCCTTTCTTCCCTAGTTGACCCGTCTCTTCTATGGGTTTCCATGGCCTTCCATGACCCGCGTATATAAACCGTAGACTCTACGTTTGTATTCTCTAAGCTAGAGCTACTCAATCATACTCTTGAGATAACTCCTACGCTCGATCTCCCAAGACCGGGATAAGACTCGTCCTCTTCGGACTCACTGAACCCTTCGACGCTGAGCATGCTCTTCGTGAGCAGATACCTTGCCCGAAGGCTCTTAGTCGTACCGTAGCATCTAGAACGCTGGTACTCCCTTAGTCCCAGAACTCCCCTTGAGTCTACGCTCGACCCTACCCAGGCCAAGCGTAACAGAGAGAAGAAAGACCAAGCGATGAATAAAGAAAATTGTAACATTACCCCTTCCGTACAATTGAGCCCCAGGTTCAATAACTAATCCTGGATTCACCCAACCATCAAACTGAAGGGAGTGAGGGTCCCCCATAGATCACCATCTGTTGAGAAGGGGATAAAAGCTCAAAAGGACATTCATCCATGATATGACCCGGTTGACAACAAGTTCCACAGTTCCTATGGGGGCAGAAGCAGGCTGCATGTCCCCAGTTATGACAAAAATCGCATTGGACCCTGAGACAAGAAGTAGAGGAATGTCCCGGAGCTGGGAGGTCACAGCTTGGGCAGTGGTAGTTGGAACAATTCTCGAGGTAATGACTCAGCATATTGCAGTAGAAACACCTGGTAGAGGGAGTTGCAGGTGCATGGACAAGGGCTGGGGGTCTAGGGAGAGCCCAAAAGAGGGAGGATAAAGCTTGTTGTCTGCCAGGGAGGGGGATATACCGAGGGGTGTCATGTGGGATGGGGATAGTGCATTCTTCTGAGGAAGAGGACTGGGTGTCTTCCTCATCATCAGTGGCAACTAAGGTGGGGGTGTCAGGAGGTGGGGAAGAGATTTGGGAGGCTAGTGATGCAGGGGTGTTGACAGGAAGGGGGGGAGGAGAAGGGATACGGAAGGAAGAGGTAGAGTTTAGTAAGTAAGCTTCTCTCTGGTCATGCGGCATGAGGAGAAAGTAGTGACGAAAGGTGGGATAAATGTGGATTGGGGTGATACCTTTGACAAAGGTGCCAAAACCATGGAGGTGTAAGGCATGCAGTACATGTCCAGGGAGTTCACCCAAGATTAGACGAAGGGGAGCATCATGAGGGCGAAGGGTTCGTTCCAATCATTGGGCACAGAGGATCACATGAAACAGTTGGACAAGTTCTTGGCTTATTTCGTCCATGTGAAACAAGGTGTTGTTCTCGATGAGGAGAGTTAAGGTTGGGTCATCGAGAACAGCAGCATAGAGTAGTTGGGCCCAATAGTCAGGTAGTAAAGAGGGTCTGACTGGGCAGTCTCTAAGGGGGGTGGCAGCAGAGGAAGATGGGGGAGCAGACATGGCTAGAATGGGGATGAGAGGAGGTGGAGTTGAGGTCAACAACGATATTCTGTGAGGAAGTAGGCTACTGTGATGGCCCAGATCACTACAAAGAGGGTGGCAAAGATTATGTAGGGGACATTATGAGGCAGAGGGCGTAGTTGAAATGGCATCCACTATTTTGAGGGGAAGAGTTGGGTGAGGAATAGAGTGAGAAACCAGAGGGTGAGAAAGAGGAGTAGCAGGCAGATGGGTAGGACTTCATTGTAAAGGGGCATATAGAGGGGATACACTTTTTCTCTGGGAGGAATCTGCTCACAAAGAGCATGCTCATGAGAGGAAGTGTGGGGAATCAGAGGTGATGGAGGGACTTGTATTTAGAGAGGATTTTACCTGCATGGCAGAGGTTGGGTTTGGGTTCCCAGGTGTTTTCTGATGGTGGATACCCTTTCCAGGCAGTCAGGTACTTCTGTCTGTTGCTAGGGCCCTTGTGGGCAATGATGGCTTCGACCTCATATTCCTCTTCTTGGTTAATAAGATCTGGTGGAGGGAATGGGAAGGTGGGACCATGTGCTTCTGAAGTGCAGTAAGGGGATAAGAGGGATGCATGGAAGGTTTTATGGATCTTCCAGGTGGGGGGAAGGCAGAGTTCATATACCAGGGGAGATAGTATCTTAGTGATCTCAAAGGGTCCCAGACGTCTGGGACATAGTTTCCTAGAGGGGTATTTTAATTGGAGGTGGGAGGCTTCCAACCATACTTTATCACCGGTTTTCCATGATGGTGATGCTCCAGATCTCCTAGAGGCCATGATCTTCTATGCAGATTGATGGGCAGTGAGGGCTTTCCTCCTGGCGAAGTCCAGGGATTCGAGTCTGTTTTCTAGGGCAGGGAGGAAGGTTTTTCCTAAGAAAGGGTAGGAGCAGGTTTCATAGCCATAAAGGAGGGAGAATGAAGATTTTTTGGTGGCAGAGTGGGGGGCAGAGTTGTGGTGGAATTCAGCAGCTGTAAGATAAGAGGCCCAGGTTGTAGGGTTGTTGGAACAGAAGATGCAGAGATAAGTTTCTAGTTCTTGATTGGTTCATTTAGTTTGTCCATCAGTTTGGAGGTGATAAGCAGTGGATAGTTTGACATCATATCTGAGGATTCTGGCTAGTTCTCTGGCGAAGGCAGAAGCAAATTGGGGGCCTCTGTCAGAGACAAGGGAGTCATGGAGGCTGAAGTGTTTGAACATGTTGTCAAAGAATAGTTGGGCTACTCCGGCTGCATCAATAGTCTTGTTGCAGGGTATGAGAATTACCCCCTTGCTAAGGTAGTCGACCATGACTAGCACAGAATTGAATCCCTCGGAGGGGGGAAGGTCAGTGATAAGATTGACTGAAAGGTGTTTGAATGGGAGGGGGGAAGTGGTGGGGATAGGGGAGAGGGGAGGTCAGGTAGGATGGGTGTTGACCTTGTTTTTGTTATGCTTGGCCCAGGTAGGGTCGAGCGTAGACTCAAGGGGAATTCTGGGATGAAGGGAGTACCAGCGTTCTTGACGCTACGGTACGACTAGAGACCTTCGGGCGAGGTATCTGCTCACAAAGAGCACGCTCAGCGTCGAAGGTTACGATGAGTCCAAGGAGGACGAGTCTTATCCCGGTCTTGGGAGATCGAGCGTAGGAGTTATCTCAAGAATATGATTGAGTAGCTCTAGCTTAAGGAATACAAGCGTAGAAACTACGGTTTATATACGCGAGCCGCAGAAGGTCATGGAAGCCCGTGGAAGGGCCGGGTAAATGAGGGATGAAAAGAGATGTGACTCGGGGAATCGTAAGGACTCAGGATGAGTCAAAACGAGTCACATCCGCTGCGGATCTGTCAATCAATGTCGATCAGAGGCAGCTGTCTATCAAAGATTATCATGAAACGAAGAAGTGGCCGGAACGGCCCGAAGCAACAATGACAGCGGGGTCATTAGTTGGAAATGAAGAAGAGATGCGGTCCGTGGGAGTATCAGCCTACGTGCCGTGCGGGAGCAGTCTGGGTAGCGCCAGACGAGATGGATAGCGATCCATCGAGACTAAGCTAAGTAAAAGAAATGAAAGAAAATGAATAAGGCCAGGTCAACTCATAACATTACCCCCCTTCTACGCTCCTCAATGCCACTTGAGGACTTCTAGAGGTCGATGTAGCCCCTGTTGGGGGATCCGGTGACGTTGGCGTACGCTGTGTCGTCCCATACGTCGTCTGTGAAATCGAGTTCTGGCTCATTCTGAATGCAGGATGCAAGCGGGCGAGGTCGCAGGCGGTGCGACCGTCGCGACGAGCAAGAGGAGCTAGAGGATTGAGAGGATGAGGATGGGGTGGCGGGACGGGGACAACGACGGAGTGGACACTGGTTCTGAATGTGTCCGGGGTGCATGCAAAGACAGAACGGGCACTTGTACTCTGGGCAATCAATGCGCCAGTGTCCAAGGCGGTGACAGTGGAAGCAGGACGCGTTGTATAGGGGATGATCTGTGGTAAGGCTAATCTCACCTTCATTCATGAGATGAACTCGTTCGAGCTGGTCGATGAGGTTAATCTCGCTGGGCGACAACGGGAAGGACGACACAGACGGCGTCGGAGCGATAGGCTCGGCTGGCGAGGGGACTAGGATAGTTTCAACCGGGAGGGTAGGTCGAACGGGGGAAAGGGGAAGGCCAGCTTTGGCGAGGTCCTGTGAGTATCGTTCTATATCAGCGATGAAATCCAGCATGTCAAGCTGATGCATGGCTGAGAGGAGGTATGACCGGATTCGGCGGGCTACAAGGCGGAGCTGGGTAGAAAAGAACTCAGACTGGGCATTGGCGGAGGTGAAAGAAGCGATAGGGTCGAGACGAGAGACCTGTAAAAAGGCTAGGTACAATGATTCAAGGGGGGAATCTACATCTAAATGCGCCTGCATGGTGGCTGCGAGGCAGGAGTCACGGAGGCGGGTCTGGAGAAGTCATCCGGATTCGCATGACAGCGGGTCAGACCAAAGGGTGTAGGCAAAACGAGGAACATTGACGGATAGGATTGTCTTGGGTTTCTCTGTCTCTTCAAGGACAGAGGGCCAAGGGAGGGGTGCGGTGTTCCACCCGGGGGTGGCAACGTTGCTGGAGCAGTCATCGGCTAGGACCATGGGGGGGTGAATGGTGGGAACTGCGAGTTCCTGAGCAAGAGGGGAGGAATCATCAACTCCCTTGAGGGGGGGAAGAGCGGAGTCGGTGAAGGTGATGGAGGATTCAGTAAGAGAAGATTCGGTCGACGGGGAGTAAGACATGCCAGTGGATGTGGGTAATAGAGCTTGGTTGGTGATTCTCACGTAGAGACCAGCGCATAGAGTTCTAAGGAGGGAAGACCTTGGGATGAAGCTTCTTATAGCTTCGAAGGATTGCTTGGGCATGTTTGAACTCCCGTTCCGGGAGCCAGGTGTCGTCAGAGGCGGTGAAGCCATGCCAGCGGACAAGGAACTGTCAGTTGGCAGCAGAGCCCCGGTGTCGTACGATCTTTTCAATTTCATACTGTTCTTCGCCATCAATAAGGTCAGGCGGGGGTGATGGGAAGTTAGGGCCGTGCACAGAATTCTCCTTGTATGGGGTGAGGAGCGAGGCGTGGAAGACCGGGTGTATTTTCCACGTCTTAGGGAGACGGAGTTGATACGTGATCGGGGACAGTACCTTGACAATGGTAAAGGGTCCTTCACGTTTTGGGGCAAATTTCGGGTGAGTCAGGTTGCGTTTCAAATTTCTGGCCTCGAGCCAGACCTGATCACCTTTTTCAAACGGGGTGAAATTCTTTTTGTTTCGAGAAGCCATGACTTGCCTAGCTAGTTCGTGCACAGCAAGGGCTTCTTGATGGGCAGCGGTAAGTTCCTTGATACGATCTTCCATGGCGGGAAGATCCGTGAGTGGGAGGATGGTGGGGATCGGAGTAGGTTCATACCCCATCATTAGGTAAAACAGGGATTTACCGGTGACGGAATGGGGGCGGTGATTGTGAGCAAACTCGGCATGGATCAGCCGATCTGCCCATGTGGTGGGGTTATTCCTCGCAAAGATCCGTAGGTAGGTCTTGAGTTCCTGATTGATCCGCTCGGTTTCTCCATCAGTCTGGGGGTGATATGTGGTAGACAATGCAAGGGAACATCCGAGAAGCCTACCGAGTTCCTTCGCGAAGCGAGAGGCAAATTGGGGACCTCGATCAGAGATGATCTTCTTGTAGAGGCCGAATCTGGGGTACACTTTCTTAAAATAGAGGGTGGCGACGTCTTCCGCAGTAGCGGTTTTAGTAGTAGGGCAGAAAATAGCCCCCTTCGAAGATGCGTAGTCGGCCCAGACTATGACAGCTGTGAAACCGTTGGACTCGGGGAGATCCATGATCATGTCACAGGAGATCTGTTGGAAAGGGCGAGTGGCGGTGGACCGGTTGGGGGTGAGGGGAGGGGTCGTGGGGTGGGTGTTGACCTTGTGCTGCTGGCACAGGGCACAACCCTCGACATACTTGCGAACATACTGGGCCAAACCAGGCCACCAGAACTCGCTTGCAATGAGCTGTCGAGTCTTAAGAAAACCAGGGTGACCAGCTGACTCGTGGTCATGGCAGCGCTGAAGAATGGACTTACGCAGTCCAGCGATGGGGGGAATATAGATGCATCCCTGATAAGTGAGGACGCCTTCATGGAGTTGCTGTTACGAGTTGACCTGGCCCTGTTCATTTCTTTTCTTTATTTTACTTAGCTTAGTCTCAATGGATCGCTATCCATCTCGTCTGGCCTCACCCAGACTACTCCCGCACAGCATGTAGGTCGATACTCCCACGGACTGCATCTTCCTTTCATTTCCGACTAATGACTCCGCTGTCATTGTCGCTTCGGGCCGTTCCGGCCACTTCTTCGTTTCATGATAATCTTTGATAGACAGCTGCTTCTGATCGACACTGATCGACAGATCTGCAGCGGATGTGACTCATTTCGACTCATCCCGAGTCTTTACGCTTCCCCGAGTCACATCTCTCTTCATCCTGCATCGACCCGTCTATTCCACGGGCTTCCATGCTTTTCCATGACTCCCGTATATAAACCGTAGCCTCTACGCCTGTATTCCCTAAGCTAGAGCTACTCAATCTTACTCTTGAGATAACTCCTACGCTCGATCTCCCAAGACTGGGATAAGACTCGTCCTCATCGGACTCCTCGTATCCTTTGATGCTGAGCGTGCTCTTTGTGAGCAGATACCTCGCCCGAAGGCCCTTAGTCGTACCGTAGCGTCTAGAACGCTGGTACTCCCTTAGTCTCAGAAACCCCCTTGAGTCTACGCTCGACCCTACCCGGGCCAAGCGTAACAAAAGCTCTAGCTTATCACGTCGCGGCTACCATCGAGTAGGCCCTCCTCCTCAGCCCGACCGCCACCGATCTCCACTGTGTGGAGAGCCACAGAATCATCGGACCCCGAGTCCTCAGCATCGGACTCAGAAGCTCTCACTGAGGGCTCTGATAACCCCAACTTAGATCTCGAGCTACGCTCTCCCATCGAGGAAGCAGAATCACAAGAACTCTCTAGACTACTGTCTCACCAGCTTTCAGCCGGAGCAGTTATCCCTCGTAGCCCCACCCCGCCGTCGCCGACCCCGATCGCTCAAAGCGGTCACATATTCCCAGTCACGGCACCCCCACCCCCTCAGCCTCAGACTCCTGTCATGGGAACCAAGCCCACAGAAATCCGCCTTGGAGTCCCCGAGGACTTCGACGGAAACCTCACGAAGGCGAAGCCCTGGCTTCGTTCGGTACAGTTGTACCTCTCGATCAATGCAGAAATCTACAACGACGATGCTAGGCGTATCGCCTATGCACTCTCTTTCATGAAGAAAGGTACGGCGTCCACATGGGCTCATACCTTCCGAGAATCCAAGGTCTCCGGCGGAGGCTTCTCTCTTGGGAAGTGGTCCGACTTTGTCTCAGACTTCGAGGCCGTCTTCTCTCACTCAGAATCCACCACCAACGCACTCACTTGGCTAGCCACTAAGCGAATGATCCCCGGAAAGAAGGGCGAGTACTCCCCTTCTCTGGCTAACTACACGGCACAGTTCAGGTCCAAGGTATCCGTCGCAGGAGTAACCGATGATGCGGTTTTAGTCTCCTACTACTCTGCGGGTATACCGGAAGACCTCATGTTCGACGTTCTCCGGATGGAGAACCCCCCCACTAAGGTCGCCGACTGGTACAAGAAGGTGGCCCTCTTCGACTCCCACCGCCGCCGAGCCCGAGGGATCGCGCAGCAACACAAGAAGCCCGGTACTCCGTACGTACCTACCTACTCGAAGAAGGAAGAGAAGGACCCCGACGCCATGGACGTCGACGCCGTCCGACTTCCCCCCAAGCTCACTGAAGCCGAAAGGCAGAAGTGCTTCAAGGAAGGCCGCTGCCTCCGATGCCGCCAGCCTGGCCATATGGCAAAGGAGTGCAAGGTCTACGACTCTCCCAAGAACCCCAAGAAGACCTGTAAGGTGAAGAAGGATGACCTCCCTGAGCTAGCTGACTGCGAAGACGATGATGATGAAGTCGAGTCAGTAGCTAGAATCTCCTTCTCCCGCAAGGATTTTTAGAACGGAGGACCCCGTCAACGCGGACTCCTCCTAGGTGTGCCAATGTACTAGTATCTGAGACTCGCAAATCTATGCAGATCCCAGTTCAACTCATCGTACCTGTGCACTCTCTCAAAGCCGTTGACACCCACGCCCTGATCGACAGTGGCGCCAATATCTCTTGCATAGACTGGGATTTCGTACGAAAGCACAAACTCCCCACCACCCGGCTCCCAAAACCCATCCCTGTTCGAAATGTCGACCAGTCCAACAACTCGCACAGAGCCATCCGATTCACTTGCACCCTCTACGCCAACACCGGGGGAATCACTCAGAAGGTTCTCTTCCATGTCATGTCCTGTGGAAGTGAGAACATCATCCTTGGGCTCCCCTGACTCCGCTCCACCAATCCGACCATCGACTGGGTTAGACAGACGATCGACATCCCTGAATCCTGCGATCAATCCAAGGTTCTTTTCCAGGAACATAACGTCGCTACCTCCGAACACAGCGACCGATTCAAGCGACCCAGTTTCAACTGGACCCCTCCGCGACAAGTCAAGGTCAACTGCATTGACCATGCACGCCTCTATGAATATCTCGACGAAGAATCGGAGAGTGAGTTCTGTCAACGAGCTCACGATCACTATAGAATCGGTCGGATCCAATGGTGTGGATCGCGGTTCTACCCCCTAGGCTCTCCAGTCATCGCCAAGATCACCTCCGCTATGCAGTTAGCACAAGCTGAGTTCAACAAGAAACCCGAGGTCACCCTCCCACTGGAGTATGAGCAGTTCCGAAAGGTGTTCGAAGAACGACCAATCGGACAACTCCCACCGGAACGGACTTACGACCACGAGATCAACCTTAAGGAAGGCTTTGAACCCAAGATCGGCAAGTTATATCCACTATCCCCGCGCGAACGAGAAGCCACCGAAGCCTTCCTAGAAGAGAATCTCCAGTCCGGTGCTATCCGCCCCTCGAATTCCCCCCAAGCGTCCCCTTTCTTCTTTGTCCAGAAGAAAGAGCTTGACGCCAACGGCAACCCCAAGCTCCAGCCCTGCATGGATTACCGGAAACTCAACGACCAGACCATCCAAGACGCGTATCCCTTACCTCGAATCGACGACCTCATCAACAAGGTACAAGACGCTAAGGTCTTCACCAAGTTCGACGTTCGGTGGGGCTATAACAACGTTCGAATTAAGGAGGGACACCAATGGAAAGGCGCCTTCCTTACTCACAAGGGCCTCTTCGAACCAATGGTCATGTTCTTTGGCATGACTAATTCCCCCGCTACGTTCCAACGTTTCATGAATGATTCATTCAGAGACATGATTTCTGAAGGGTGGCTCGTCATCTACATGGACGACCTCCTTATATTCTCCCCTGATGAAACACTCCACACGGAACGAACCAAGCGAGTTCTCCAACGTATGGAAGAACTTGACCTCCACCTTCGCTTGTCCAAGTGTGCCTTCGCGACGGAACAAGTAGATTACCTTGGTATGATCCTTTCCCCCGGAAGACTCGCCATGGACCCCGTCAAGCTCGACGGGATCACCTCGTGGCCGGCTCCGACCTCAGTCAAAGAAGTCCGGTCTTTCCTCGGATTTGCCAACTACTATCGGCAATTCATCCCGGACTACTCCACCATTGCTTGTCCGCTCATAGACCTAACCAAGAAAACCCAACCCTGGCATTGGGATGAACCGCAGGAAACCGCATTCCGTCACCTCAAGGAACTCTTCCTGTCCAAGCCTGTCCTCCGACTCCCCGACCCTAGCGCACCATTCGCCATCGCGACTGACGCCTCCGGCGTGGCCACGGGTGGCATCTTACTCCAAACAGATGAGAATGGTGCCTGGCATCCCTGTTCCTATCTTTCCCAATTGTTCTCCCCGGCAGAACGAAATTACGATATCCACGACCACGAACTCCTCGCTATTATCTGTGCCTTGAAATCCTGGCGACACCTCCTCCACGGTGCCACCTCGCCGGTTCAGGTCTTTACCGACCATAAGAACCTCACCTACTTCCGCGCTCCCCAGAACCTTAATCGCTGCCAAGCCCGTTGGTTGCTGGATCTCGCAGACTTCGATTACAAGATGATTCATGTCCCCGGCTCCCTCCTTGCCGGTCCAGACGCCCTGTCACGGCGACCGGACTTCCTCCGCCATGCCCCGGACAACATGCAGACCGTCTTGCTCCCGGACTCCATCTTTGTCCGCCTCATTGACTCCGCACTCCGGGACCACATTAAGACCACATCTAAAGACGACCCCCTGTACCTCCAAACCCTCCAAGCCTTTGATGGCTCCATTCCCCCCGCCTTTCGCTCCCACCTCAGCGACTGGCAGCTCCACGACGGCGTCCTCACCTACCAAGGACGCGTCTATATTCCCCCTGTCAATGGCCTGCGCAAGTCCATCTTGCAGCGCTGCCATGACCATGAATCTGCTGGTCATCCAGGCTTTCTTAAGACTTGACAGCTCGTTGCGAGCGAGTTCTGGTGGCCTGGTTTGGCCCAGTATGTTCGCAAGTATGTTGAGGGCTGTGCCCTGTGCCAGCAGCACAAAGTCGATACCCACCCCACGACCCCTCCGCTCACCCCCAACAAGTCCACCGCCACTCGCCCTTTCCAGCAGATCTCCTGTGACATGATCACGGATCTTCCCGCGTCCAACGGTTTCACGGCTGTTATAGTCTGGGCCGACTATGCGTCTTCGAAGGGGGCTATTTTCTGCCCTACCACTAAAACCGCCACAGCGGAGGATGTTGCTGTCCTCTATTTCAAAAAGGTTTACCCCAGATTCGGCCTCTATGAGAAGATCATCTCCGATCGAGGTCCCCAATTTGCTTCTCGCTTCACAAAAGAACTCGGTAGGCTTCTCGGATGTTCCCTTGCGTTATCAACTGCGTATCACCCCCAGACTGATGGGGAAACGGAGCGGATCAATCAGGAACTCGAGACTTACCTGCGGATCTTTGCGGGGAACAACCCTACCATGTGGGCTGATCGACTGATCCACGCCGAATTCGCTCACAATCACTGCCCTCATTCCGTCACCGGTAAATCCCCGTTTTACCTAATGATGGGATATGAACCCACTCCGGTCCCCACCGTCCTCCCGCTCACGGATCTCCCCGCTGTGGAAGATCGTATCAAGGAACTCACCGCCGCACGCCAAGAAGCCCTTGCTGCGCACGAACTAGCTAGGCAGGTCATGGCTTCGCGGAACAAGAAGAACTTTACCCCATTTGAAAAAGGTGACCAGGTCTGGCTCGAAGCCAGAAATTTGAAACGCAACCTGACTCACCCGAAATTTGCCCCGAAACGTGAAGGACTCTTTACCATTGTCAAGGTACTGTCCCCGATCACGTATCAACTCCGCCTCCCCAAGACATGGAAAATACATCCGGTCTTCCATGCCTCGCTCCTCACCCCGTACAAGGAGAACTCCGTCCACGGACCTAACTTCCCATCACCCCCGCCTGACCTTACCGATGGCGAAGAACAATATGAAATCGAGAAAATCATACGACACCAGGGTTCCGCCGTCAACAGACAGTTCCTCATCCGCTGGCACGGCTTCACCGCCTCCAATGACTCCTGGCTCCCGGAACGGGAGTTCAAACATGCCCAAGCAGTCCTTCAAAGCTATAAGAAGCTTCACCCCAAGGTCTTCCCTCCTTAGAACTCTACGCGCTGGTCTCTATGTGAGAATCACCAACCGAGCTCTACACGACCTTCATATCTTTCTTAACAATGTCTTACTCCCCTTCGACTGAGTCTTCCCTCACCGAGTCTTCATGCACCTTTACCGACTCCACTCTCCCCTCCCTCAAGGGAGTTGACGACTCCTCTGCCCTAGCACAGGAACTCTTGGTTCCCACTATTGACCCTCCAATGACCCTCGCCGATGACCCCTCTAGCAATGTTGCCACCCCCGGGTGGAACACCGCTCCACTCCCCTGGCCCTCTGTCCTCAATGAGGAAGAGAAGCCGAAGACTATCTTGTCTGTCAACGTCCCTAGATTCGCTTATACTCTCTGTTCCGACCCACTGTCATGCGAATCTGGACGACTCCTCCAGACCCGACTCCGAGACTCCCGCCTGGCCACCACCATGCAGGCCCATTTAGATGTAGACTCTTCCCTAGAATCTCTATACCTAGCCTTCTTACAGGTCTCTCGTCTTGACCCCATCGCTTCTTTTACCTCCGCCAACACCCAGTCGGAATTCTTCTCTACCCAGCTCCGCCTTGTAGCCCGCTGTATCCGCTCATACCTCCTATCCGCCATGCATCAGCTTGACATGCTGGACTTTGTCGCAGACATTGAACGTTACTCACAGGATCTTGCAAGGGCAGGTCTCCCTCTTCCACCCATTCGACCCTCACTCCCAGTCGAGACCATTTTGGTTCCCTCCCCCGCCGAGCCTGCCGCTCCGACGCCGTCTGCGTCGTCGTCCCCGCTATCCCCTAACGAGGTGAACCTCATCGACAGGCTTGAACGCGTTCACCTCATGAATGAAGGTGAGATCAGTCTCAGCCCCGATCATCCTCTCTACAACGCATCCTGCTTTCACTGTCATCGCCTTGGACACTGGCGCATTGATTGCCCAGAGTACAAGTGCCCGTTCTGTCTCTGCATGTGCCCCGGACATATTCAGAATCAGTGCCCACTCCGTCGTCGTCCCCGTCCCGTGACCCCGTCCTCATCATCTCAATCCTCTAGCTCATCCTGTTCTTCGCGAAGGTCGCACCGTCCGCGCCCTCGCCCACTTGCATCCCGCATTCAGGATGAGCCGGAGGTCGACTTCACGGATGACGTGTGGGACGACACCGCCTACGCCAACGTCACTGGTTCCCCCAACGGGGGCTACATTGATCTCTAATATTCCTCAAGTGGCATTGAGGAGCGTAAGAAGGGGGTAATGTTATGAGTTGACCTGGCCCCATTCATTTCTTTTCTTTATTTTACTTAGCTTAGTCTCAATGGATCACTATCCATCTCGTCTGGCCTCACCCAGACTACTCCCGCGCAGCATGTAGGTCGATACTCCCACGGACTGCATCTTCCTTTCATTTCCGACTAATGACTCCGCTGTCATTGTCGCTTCGGGCCGTTCCGGCCACTTCTTCGTTTCATGATAATCTTTGATAGACAGCTGCTTCTGATCAACACTGATCGACAGATCCACAGCGGATGTGACTTGTTTCGACTCATCCCGAGTCTTTACGCTTCCCCGAGTCACATCTCTCTTCATCCTGCATCGACCCGTCTATTCCACGGGCTTCCATGCTTTTCCATGACTCCCGTATATAAACCGTAGCCTCTACGCCTGTATTCCCTAAGCTAGAGCTACTCAATCTTACTCTTGAGATAACTCCTATGCTCGATCTCCCAAGACTGGGATAAGACTCGTCCTCATCGGACTCCTCGTATCCTTTGACGCTGAGCGTGCTCTTTGTGAGCAGATACCTCGCCCAAAGGCCCTTAGTCGTACCGTAGTGTCTAGAACGCTGGTACTCCCTTAGTCTCAGAAACCCCCTTGAGTCTACGCTCGACCCTACCCGGGCCAAGCGTAACAGTTGCCAGTCGCTGAGGCGGGAGCAAAAAGCAGGGGGAATGGAGCCATCAAAGGCTTGGAGGGTCTGGAGGAAGAGAGGGTCGTCCTTTGACGTAGTCCGAATGTGATCCCGGAGTGCAGAGTCGATAAGACGGACAAAGATGGAATCCGGGAGGAGGACTGTCTGGGTATTGTCTGGGGTGTGGGCCAGGAAGTCCGGGTGGCGGGATAAGGCATCCGGCCCTGCGAGGAGAGAACTGGGAACATGAATCATCTTGTAGTCAAAGTCCGCGAGGTCTAGCAACCAGCGGGCTTGTCGTCGATTAAGGTTCTGCAGGGCTCGGAAGTACGTGAGGTTTTTGTGGTTGGTGAAGACCTGGACTGGGGTGGAGGAGCCATGTAAAAGATGGCACCAAGACTTAAGAGCGCGGATGATCGCGAGAAGTTCACGGTCGTGGATGTCGTAGTTTTGCTCTGCAGGGGAAAAGGACTGGGATAGGTATGAGCAAGGGTGCCAAGCACCATTCTTGTCGGTCTGGAGTAGAATGCCACCTGTGGCCACGCCGAAGGTGTCGGTCGCGATGGCAAACGGTGCACTGGGGTTGGGAAGATGAAGCACAGGCTTCAAGAGAAAGAGCTCCTTGAGGCGGCGGAACGCGGCGTCTTGTGCTTCGTTCCAATGCCAAGGCTGGGTTTTCTTGGTGAGATCTATGAGGGGGCGAGCAATGGTGGAGTAGTCCGGAATGAACTGCCTATAGTAATTGGCAAATCCGAGGAATGACTGGACTTCTTTGACGGAGGTCGGGGCGGGCCAGGAGGTGATTCCATCAAGTTTGACGGGATCCATGGCGAGCTTTCCGGGGGAGAGAATCATGCCGAGGTAGTCCACTTGTTCCGTGGCGAAGGAACATTTGGACAGGCGAAGATGAAGGTTGAGTTCTTCCATCCGTTGGAGAACTCTCTTAGTTCGTTCCGTGTGAAGCTGTTCATCAGGGGAGAAAATGAGGAGATCGTCCATGTAGATGACGAGCCATCCTTCGGATATCATATCCCTGAACGAATCATTCATGAAATGTTGGAACGTAGCAGGGGAGTTAGTCATGCCAAAGAACATGACCATGGGTTCAAAGAGGCCCTTGTGGGTGAGGAAGGCGCCTTTCCATTGGTGTCCTTCCTTGATTTGGACATTGTTATAGCCCCATCGGACGTCGAACTTGGTGAAGACCTTTGCGTCTTGTACCTTGTTGATGAGGTCGTCGATCCGGGGTAAGGGATACGCATCCTGGATCGTCTGGTCGTTGAGCTTCCAATAGTCCATACAAGATCGGAGCTTTGGGTTGCCGTTGGCGTCGAGTTCTTTCTTCTGGACGAAGAAGAATGGGGATGCTTGGGGGGAGTTCGAGGGACGGATAGCACCGGACCGGAGGTTTTCTTCTAGGAAGGCTTCGGTGGCTTCGCGTTCCCTCGGGGATAGCGGATATAACTTGCTGATCTTGGGTTCGAAGCCTTCTTTCAGGTTGATCTCGTGGTCATATGTCCGTTCCGGTGGGAGTTGTCCGATTGGTCGTTCTTCAAACACCTTTCGGAATTGCTCATACTCTGCTGGGAGGGTAACTTCGGGTTTCTTGTTGAACTCCGCTTGTGCAAGCTGCATAGCGGAGGTGACCTTGGCAATAACGGGAGAACCTAGGGGATAGAATCGCGATCCACACCATTGGATTCGGCCAATTCTGTAGTGGTCGTGAGCTCTCTGGCAAAACTCGTTCTCCATTTCTTCGTTGAGGTATTCATAGAGTCGAGAGTGATCGACACAATTGACTTTAACTTGGCATGGGGGGGTCCAGTCGAAGCTGGGTCTCTTGAATCGGTCGCTATGCTCAGAAGTGGCGACATTATGTTCCTGAAAAAGAACCTTGGATTGGTCGCAGGACTCAGGGATGTCGATCGTCTGTTTTGACCAGTCGATTTTTGGGTTGGTAGAGCGCAACCAGGGGAGTCCAAGGATGACGTTCTCGCTTCCACAAGACATGACGTGGAAGAGAACTTTCTGGGTAATCCCTCCTGTGTTGGCATAGAGGGTACAGGTGAATCGGATGGCTCCATGAGAGTTGCTAGATTGGTCGACGTTCCGAACTGGGATGGGTTTCGGTAGTCGAGTAGTGGGGATCTTGTGCTTTCGCACGAAGTCCCAGTCGATGCAGGAGATGTCGGCGCCACTGTTGATCAGGGCGCGGGTGTCAACGGCTTTGAGAGAGTGCACAGGTACGATGAGCTGGACTGGAATCTGCATGGATTTGCGAGTCTCAGATACTAGTACATTGGCACACCTAGGAGGAGTCCACATTGACGGGGTCCTTCGCTCTAAAAATCCTTGCGGGAGAAGGAGATTCTAGCTACTGACTCGACTTCGTCGTCATCGTCCTCGCAGTCAGCTAGCTCAGGGACATCATCCTTCTTCACCTTTCAGGTCTTCTTGGGGTTCTTCGGCGAGTCGTAGACCTTACACTCCTTTGCCATATGACCAGTTTGGCGGCATCGGAGGCATTGGTCTTCCTTGAAACACTTCTGCCTTTCAGCTTCAGTGAGCTTGGGGGGAAGCCGGACCGCATCGATGTCCATGGCATCAGGGTCCTTTTCTTCCTTCTTGGAGTAGGTTGGTACGTATGAAGGACCGGGTTTCTTGTGTTGCTGCGCGATCCCTCGGGCTCTGCAGCGGTGGGAGTCAAAAAGGGCCACCTTCTTGTACCAGTCGGCAACCTTGGTGGGGGGTTTCTCCATTCGGAGAACATCGAACATCAGGTCTTCGGATATACCCGTGGAGTAATAGGAGACTAGAACTGAATCATCGGTCACTCCTGCGATGGATACCTTGGACCTAAACTGTGCAGTGTAATTAGCCAGAGAAGGGGAGTACTCGCCCTTCTTTCCAGGGACCATTCGCTTGGTGGCGAGCCAGGTGAGCGCGTTGGTAACCGATTCTGAATGGGAGAAAACTCCTTCGAATTTGGAAACGAAGTTGGACCACTTCCCAAGAGAGAAGCCTCTGCCGGAGATCTTGGATTCTCGGAAGGTATCAGCCCATGTGGATGCCGTACCTTTCTTCATGAAAGAGAGTGCATAAGCAATTCACCTAGCATCATCATTGTAGATTTCTGCGTTAATCGAGAGGTACAATTGTACCGAGCGAAGCCAGGGCTTCGCTTTCATGAGGTTTCCGTCGAAGTCCTCTGGGACTCTGAGGCAGATTTCTGTGGGCTTAGTTCCCATGACAGGAGTCTGGGGCTGAGGGGCTGGGGGTGCCATAACTGGGAATATGTGACCGCTTTGAGCGATCGGTGTCGGTGACGGTGGGGTGGGGCCATGAGGGATAACTGTGCCGGCTGAGAGCTGGTGGGACAGTAGTCTAGAGAGTTCTTGTGATTCTGCTTCCTCTGTGGGAGAGTGTAGCTCGAGATCTAGGTTGGGGTTATCAGAGCCTTCAGTAGGGGCTTCTGAGTCTGATGTTTCTGAGGCTAAGGACTCGGGGTCTGGTGATTCTGTTGCTCTCCACGAGGTGGAGATCGGTGGTGATCAGGCTGAGGAGGAGGGTCTACTCGATGGTAGCCGCGACGTGGTAAGCTAGAGCTTTTGTTACGCTTGGCCCGGGTAGGGTCGAGCGTAGACTCAAGGGGAATTCTGGGACGAAGGGAGTACCAGCGTTCTTGACGCTACGGTACGACTAGAGACCTTCAGGTGAGGTATCTGCTCATGAAGAGCACGCTCAGCGTCGAAGGTTACGATGAGTCCGAGGAGGACGAGTCTTATCCCGGTCTTGGGAGATCGAGCGTAGGAGTTATCTCAAGAATATGATTGAGTAGCTCTAGCTTAAGGAATACAAGCGTAGAAACTACGGTTTATATACGCGAGCCGCAGAAGGTCATGGAAGCCCGTGGAAGGGCCGGGTAAACGAGGGATGAAAAGAGATGTGACTCAGGGAATCATAAGGACTCGGGATGAGTCAAAACAAGTCACATCCGCTGCGGATCTGTCAATCAATGTCGATCAGAGGCAGCTGTCTATCAAAGATTATCATGAAACGAAGAAGTGGCTGGAACGGCCCGAAGCAACAATGACAGTGGGGTCATTAGTTGGAAATGAAGAAGAGATGCAGTCCATGGGAGTATCAGCCTACGTGCCGTGCAGGAGCAGTCTGGGTAGCGCCAGACGAGATGGATAGCGATCCATCGAGACTAAGCTAAGTAAAAGAAATGAAAGAAAATGAATAAGGCCAGGTCAACTCGTGACAGTTTTGTTGGCAGACAGTACAGCCATCTATGTAACTTTTGACAAAGGATGATAGCCCAGGCCACCAGAAGTCATGTTCAAGGATGGCCTTGGTGTGAAAGATTCCCATGTGACCAGACAGAGGAGAGGAGTGGATGGAGAAGAGGAGGGAGGTGTTACGCTTTGCTGGAGGCTAGGCGTGATCTCAAAGGAGTCAAGCGGACTGGGAGTCGGAAGCTTGGACGACACGAAGAACCTCTAGCCATAGTGCTACTAGAGGGCTGCCCTTGCTATGAAAGCAAAGGGTGGAACAAGGACTGAGACGAGGTAATCTGACGAAGTCCGCAAGAACTCGTTAGATTGAGAAGATCAAGCTTAGTGATACAGGTCGAGTGCTACGGTTTAAATAGACGAGCCGTGGTAATCGAATAGAACAGAATAAAATGTCATAGAACAAGAATGAGTCAGATGTAGAACTTGGTAGAATGCTGGGGAACAATGGTGAGTCAGCGTTTACAAAGCATGGAAGTTGGGCGAATGTCTAAGAATGTTATGAGTAATACAGAGGTAAAAGGTATCGTTGGGCGGGGCTCGAACAGCGAGATGTTATGCTTGGCCCAGGTAGGGTCGAGCGTAGACTCAAGGGGAGCTCTGGGACTAAGAGAGTACCAGCGTTCTTGATGCTACGGTACGACTAAGGACCTTCGGGCAAGGTATCTGCTCATGAAGAGCACGCTCAGCATCGAAGGATACGAGGAGTCCAATGAGGACAAGTCTTATCCCGGTCTTGGGAGATCGAGCGTAGGAGTTATCTCAAGAGTATGATTGAGTAGCTCTAGCTTAAGGAATACAAGCGTAGAGACTATGGTTTATATACACGAGTCATAGAAGGTCATGGAAACCCGTAGAAGGGATGGGTCGATGCAGGATGAAAGGAGATGTGACTTGGGGAAGCATAAGGACTTGGGATGAGTCGAAACGAGTCACATCTGCTGCGGATCTGTTGATCAGTGTCGATCAGAAGCAGCTGTCAATCAAAGATTATCATGAAATGAAGAAGTGGCCGGAACGGCCCGAAGCAACAATGACAGTGGGGTCATTAGTCGGAAATGAAGAAGAGATGCAGTCCATGGGAGTATCGACCTACATGCCATACGGGAGTAGTCTGGGTAGCGCCAGACGAGATGGATAGCGATCCATCGAGACTAAGCTAAGTAAAAGAAAGAAAATAAACGGGGCCAGGTTGAATCGTAACATTACCCCCCTCTTACGCTCCGCAATACCACTTGAGGAGTTTCATAAGTCGAGGTAGCCTCCGTTGGGGGATCCGGTGACATTGGCATAAGCCGTGTCATCCCACACGTCATCTGTAAAGTCAAGTTCTGGCTCATCCTGGATGCGGGACATGAGCGGGCGAGGTCGCGGACGGTGCGACCGGCGTGATGAGCGAGAGGAGCTAGATGATTGAGATGATGAGGACGGAGTGGCTGGGTGGGGACGATGACGGAGCGGACACTAGTTCTGGATGTGTCCTGGGCGCATGCATAGACAAAATGGACACTTATACTCGGGGCAGTCAATGCGCCAGTGTCCAAGACGGTGACAATGAAAGCAGGAGGCGTTGTATAGGGGGTGATCGGGGCTAAGGCTGATCTCACCTTCGTTCATAAGGTGAACCCGTTCGAGCTGGTCGATAAGGTTGACCTCGCTGGGTGACAGCGGGGATGACGACGCAGACGGTGTCGGAGCGAGAGGCTCTGCTGGCGAGGGGACTAGGATGGCGTCGACAGGGAGTGCAGGGCGAGTGGGAGGAAGAGGGAGACCAGCCTTGGTGAGGTCCTGCAAATAATGTTCTATATCAGCGACGAAGTCCAGCATGTCGAGCTGGTGCATGGCTGATAAAAGGTACGAGCGGATACGGCGGGCTACAAGGCGTAACTGGGTGGAGAAAAACTCGGACTGGGCGTTTGCGGAGGTGAATGAGGCGATGGGGTCGAGACGAGAGACCTGTAAAAATGCTAGGTATAAAGATTCTAAGGGAGAGTCTACATCTAAATGCGCTTGCATGGTGGCTGCAAGGTGGGAGTCACAGAGGCGAGTCTGGAGGAGACGTCCCGACTCGCATGACAGTGGGTCAGATCTGAGTGTGTATGCGAAGTGGGGTACATTGACTGAGAGGATGGTCTTGGGTTTCTCTTCCTGATCAAGGACAGAGGGCCAAGGGAGTGGTGCGGTGTTCCATCCAGGGGTAGCAGTGTTGCTGGTAGAATCGTCGGCAAGAACCATGGGAGGGTGAATAGTGGGCACAGAGAGTTCTTGGGCGAGGGGAGAGGATTCATCGACTCCCTCGAGGGAGGGTAGAGCGGAGTCGGTGAAAGTGACGGAGGACTCAGTGAGAGAAGACTCAGTGGAAGAGGAGTAAGACATGTTAAGGGAATGCGAAGGTCATTTAGAGCTCGGTTGGTGATTCTCATGTAGAGACCAGCGCGTAGAGTTCTAAGGAGGGAAGACCTTGGGATGAAGCTTCTTATAGCTTTGAAGGATTGCTTGGGCATGTTTGAACTCCTGTTCTGGGAGCCAGGTGTCATCGGAGGCGGTGAAACCGTGCCAGCAGACAAGGAACTGTCGGTTGACAGCGGAACCCTGGTGTCGTACGATCTTTTCAATTTCGTATTGTTCTTCACCATCGATAAGATCAGGTGGGGGTGATGGGAAGTTAGGGCCGTGCACGGAGTTTTCCTTGTAAGGGGTGAGGAGTGAGGCGTGGAAGACCGGATGTATTTTCCACGTCTTGGGGAGACGGAGCTGGTACATGATTGGGGACAGTACCTTTGTAATGGTAAAGGGTCCTTCACGTTTCGGAGCGAATTTTGGGTGAGTCAGGTTGCGTTTCAAATTTCTAGCCTCGAGCCAAACCTGGTCACCTTTTTCGAACGGAGTGAAATTCTTCTTGTTTTGGGAAGCCATGACTTGCCTAGCTAGTTCATGCGCAGCAAGGGCTTCTTGATGGGCAGTGGTAAGTTCCTTGATGCGGTCTTCTATCGCGGGAAGATCTGTGAGGGGTAGGACGGTGGGCACCGGAGTAGGTTCATATCCCATCATTAGGTAAAACGGGGATTTACTGGTGACGGAATGGGGGTGGTGATTGTGAGCAAATTCGGCGTGGATCAGCCGATCTGCCCACGTGGTGGGATTGTTCCCCGCAAAGATCCGCAGGTAGGTTTCAAGTTCCTGATTGATCCGTTCCGTTTCCCCATCAGTCTGGGGGTGATATGCAGTGGATAACACAAGGGAACATCCGAGAAGCCTACCAAGTTCTTTTGCGAAGTGAGACGCGAATTGGGGACCTCAATCTGAGATGATCTTCTCATAGAGGCTGAATCTGGGGTACACTTTCTTAAAATAGAGTGTGGCGACGTCTTCTGCAGTAGCCGTTTTGGTGGTGGGGCAGAAAATAGCCCCCTTCGAAGATGCATAGTCGGCCCAGACTATAACAGCCGTGAAACCATTGGACTCGGGGAGATCCGTGATCATGTCACAGGAGATCTGTTGGAAGGAGTGCGTGGCGGTGGACTTGTTTGGAGTGAGCGGAGGGGTCGTGGGGTGGGTGTTCACTTTGTGCTGTTGGCACAGGGCACAGCCCTTGACATACTTGCGAACATACTGGGCCAAACCAGGCCACCAGAACTCGCTCGCAACGAGCTGCCGAGTCTTCAGAAACCCTGGGTGACCAGCGGACTCGTGGTCATGACAGCGCTAGAGGATGGACTTACGCAGTCCAGCGACAGGGGGAATGTAAACATGACCCTGATACGTCAGGACGCCTTCATGGAGCTGCCAGTCACTGAGGCGAGAACGGAAGGCAGGAGAGACGGAGCCATCGAAGGCCTGAAGGGTCTGTAAATACAAGGGGTCGTCTTTTGACGTGGTCGTAATATGGTTATGGAGGGTGGAGTCAATGAGGCGGACAAAGATGGAGTCTGGGAGAAGGACTGTCTGGGTGTTGTCCGGCGCATGGGCAAGGAAGTCCAGACGACGCGATAGAGCGTCCGGACCGGCGAGGAGGGAACCAGGGACATGAATCATCTTGTAGTCGAAGTCCACAAGGTCTAATAGCCAGCGGGCTTGCCGACGGTTGAGGTTCTGAGGGGCTCGGAAGTAGGTAAGATTTTTATGGTCAGTGAAGACCTGAACCGGTGAAGAGGAGCTGTGAAGGAGATGGTGCCAGGACTTCAAGGCGCGGATAATGGTGAGAAGTTCCTGGTCATGGATATTGTAGTTCCATTCGGCGGGAGAGAACGACTGGGAAAGATAGGAGCACGGGTGCCAAGCTCCGTTTTCGTCGGTCTGTAGAAGGATGCCACCTGTGGCCATGCCGGAGGCGTCGGTCGCGATGGTGAACGGAGCACTGGGGTCGGGGAGACGGAGGACAGGTTTGGAGAGGAAGAGATCCTTCAACTGGAGGAATGCAGCGTCTTGCGGTGCACCCCATTGCCAGGGCTGTGTTTTCTTGGTAAGGTCGATAAGGGGACAGGCGATGGTCGAGTAGTCCGGGATGAATTGCCGGTAGTAGTTGGCAAATCCGAGAAAAGACTGGACTTCTTTGACGGATGTCGGAGCAGGCCAAGAGGTGATTCCGTCAAGCTTGACAGGGTCCATGGCGAGCTTCCCGGGGGAGAGGATCATGCCAAGGTAGTCTACCTGCTCCGTGGCGAAAGAGCATTTGGACAGGCGAAGGTGGAGGTCGAGTTCCTCCATTCGTTGGAGGACTTTCTTAGTCCGTTCCGTGTGAAGCTGTTCGTCTGGGGAGAAAATGAGGAGGTCGTCCATATAGATGACGAGCCACCCTTTGGAGATCATGTCCCTGAATGAGTTGTTCATGAAATGCTGGAACGTGGCAGGGGAGTTAGTCATGCCAAAAAACATGACCATGGGTTCGAAGAGGCCCTTGTGAGTGAGGAAGGCGCCTTTCCATTGGTGTCCCTCCTTGATGCGGACATTGTTATAGCCCCATCGGACGTCGAACTTGGTGAAGACCTTAGCGTCCTGCACCTTGTTGATGAGATCATCAATCTGAGGTAGCAGGTATGCGTCTCAGATAGTCTGGTCGTTGAGCTTCTGATAGTCCATGCAAGGGCGGAGCTTGGGGTTGCCGTTGGCGTCGAGTTCTTTCTTCTGGACGAAGAAGAATGGGGATGCTTGGGGGGAGTTCGAGGGGCAGATAGCACCGGTCTGGAGGTTCTCTTCTAAGAAGGCTTCGGTGGCTTCGCGTTCTCGCGGGGATAGCAGATATAGCTTGCCGATTTTAGGTTCGAAGCCTTCTTTGAGGTTGATCTCGTGGTCGTAAGTCCGTTCTGGTGGGAGCTGTCCGATTGGTCGTTCTTCAAACACCTTTTGGAATTGCTCATACTCCGCTGGGAGGGTGACCTTGGGTTTCTTGTTGAATTCCGCTTGTGCAAGTTGCATAGTGGAGGTGATCTTGGCGATGACTGGAGAGCCTAAAGGATAGAATCACGATCCACACCGTTGGATTCGGCCGATTCGATAGTGGTCGTGAGCTCTCTGACAGAATTCACTCTCGGTTTCTTCGTCGAGATATTCGTAGAGGCGAGCGTGATCAACACAGTTGACCTTTACTTGGTGTGGGGGGGTCCAGTCGAAGCTGGGTCTCTTGAATCGATCGCTATGTTCAGAGGTAGCAACGTTGTGTTCCTGAAAAAGAACCTTGGATTGATCGCAGGACTCGGGGATGTCGATCGTCTGTTTAAACCAGTCGATCTTTGGGTTGGTGGCACAGAGCCAGGGGAGTCCTAGGATGACATTTTCACTGCCACAGGACATGACATGGAAGAGAACCTTTTGGGTGATTCCTCCGGTGTTGGCATAGAGGGTACAGGTGAACCGGATGGCTCCGTGAGAGTTACTGGATTGGTTGACGTTCCGAACGGGAATGGGTTTCGGGAGTCGCGTAGTGGGTAGTTTGTACTTTCGCACAAAATCCCAGTCTATGCAAGATATATCGGCGCCACTGTTGATCAGGGCGTGGGTGTCAACGGCTTTGAGGGAGTGCACAGGTACGATGAGTTGAACGGGAATCTGCATGGATTTGCGAGTTTCCGATACTAGTACATTGGCACATTTAGGAGGAGTCCGCATTGATGGGGTCCTCCGTTCTAAAAATCCTTGCGGGAGAAGGAGATTCTAGCTACTGACTCGACTTCGTCATCGTCCTTGCAGTCAGCTAGCTCAGGGACATCTTCCTTCTTCACCTTATGAGTCTTCTTGGGGTTCTTGGGTGCGTCATAGACCTTGCACTCCTTTGCCATATGGCCAGTCTGGCGGCATCGGAGGCAACGGCCTTCCTTGAAACACTTCTGCCTTTCGGCTTCTGTGAGCTTGGAAGGAAGACGGACGGCGTCGACATCCATGGCATCAGGGTCCTTTTCTTCCTTCTTGGAGTAAGTCGGTACATATGAAGTACCAGGTTTCTTGTGTTGCTGCACGATCCCTCGGGCTCGGCGGCGGTGCGAGTCAAAGAGGGCCACCTTCTTATACCAGTCAGCGACCTTAGTGGGGGGTTTCTCCATTCAGAGAACGTCGAACATCAGTTCTTCGGGTATACCCGCAGAGTAGTAAGAGACCAAAACCGACTCATCGGTTACTCCTGCGACGGATACCTTGGACCTGAACTGGGCGGTGTAGTTAGCTAGAGAAGGGGAGAACTCGCCCTTCTTTCCGGGAATCATGCGCTTGGTGGCTAGCCAGGTGAGCACGTTGGTGGCCAATTCTGAGTGGGAGAAAACGGCTTCAAAGTCTGAGACAAAGTCGGACCACTTCCCAAGAGCGAAGCCTCCGCCGGAGATCTTGGATTCTCGGAAGGTATCAGCCCAGGTAGAAGCCGTACCTTTCTTCATGAAGGAGAGGGCATAGGCGATTCGCCTAGCATCATCATTGTAGATTTCTGCGTTGATCGAGAGGTACAATTGTACCGAGCGAAGCCAGGACTTCGCTTTCGTGAGGTTCCCGTCGAAGTCTTCTGGGACTCCGAGACGGATTTCTGTGGGCTTAGTTCCCATGACGGGAGTCTGGGGCTGAGGGGCTGGGGGTGCCGTGACTGGGAAAATATGACTGCTTTGAGCAATTGGTGTCGGAGACGGCGGGGTGGGGCTACGAGGGATAACTACGCCGGCTGAAAGCTGGTGTGACAGTAGTCTAGAGAGTTCTTGTGATTCTGCTTCCTCGGTGGGAGAGCGTAGCTTGAGATCTAGGTCGGGGTTATCAGAGCCTTCAGTAGGGGCTTCTGAGTCCGATGTTTCTGAGGCTGAGGACTCGGGGTCCAGTGATTCAACGGCTCTCCACGAGGTGGAGATCGGTGGTGGTCAGGCTGAGGAGGAGGGCCTACTCGATGGTAGCCGCGACGTGGTAAGCTAGAGCTTTTGTTACGCTTGGCCTGGGTAGGGTCGAGCGTAGACTCAAGGGGAGCTCTGGGACTAAGAGAGTACCAGCGTTCTTGACGCTACGGTACGACTAAGGACCTTCGGGTGAGGTATCTGCTCACGAAGAGCACGCTCAGCGTCGAAGGATACGAGGAGTCCAATGAGGACAAGTCTTATCCCGGTCTTGGGAGATCGAGCGTAGGAGTTATCTCAAGAGTATGATTGAGTAGCTCTAGCTTAAGGAATACAAGCGTAGAGACTATGGTTTATATACGCGAGTCATAGAAGGTCATGGAAACCCGTAGAAGGGACGGGTTGATGCAGGATGAAAGGAGATGTGACTCGGGGAAGCGTAAGGACTCGGGATGAGTCGAAACGAGTCACATCCGCTGCGGATCTGTTGATCAGTGTTGATCAGAAGCAGCTGTCAATCAAAGATTATCATGAAACGAAGAAGTGGCCGGAACGGCCCGAAGCAACAATGACAGCAGGGTCATTAGTCGGAAATGAAGAAGAGATGCGGTCCGTGGGAGTATTGACCTACGTGCCATATGGGAGTAGTCTGGGTAGCGCCAGACGAGATGGATAGCGATCCATCGAGACTAAGCTAAGTAAAAGAAAGAAAATAAACGGGGCCAGGTCGAATCATAACACGAGATGACAGAGTTCAAGGCAGAAGGTAAGCATAAGGTCTGGGAAAGTGTAGTGTAAAGGTCAAGACAGGGGAAAATCATAACATTACCCCCCCACGAGGGTCAAGGCACCGGCGCAGACACTTCATAAGTTGCAAGCTCCCATAGCAGGCGAACCGGTCACATTGGCGAAGGTGGTGTCATCCCAAACGTCGTTGTCCACCCCGGAGTCCAAGTCCAGAGAGTGGGAGCGGCGGCAAGGGCAGCTGGGGACCATATGCCGAGTCCTGCGGGTGCAGCGGGGGCCGTGGTAGGAACGATGGGGCGAGGAGGGGTGTGACGAGTGTGAGGAGGCGGGAGAGGTAGAGGGTGAGGGCGGCGGAGGAGCGCGGCGCAGAGGGCACTGTCGTTGAGAGTGGCCGGGACGGAAACAACGGCATATCGGGCATTGATAGACCCCACAGTTGACACGCTGGTGACCAAGGCGGTGGCATTGGAAACAGGCCTCATGAAAGTGAGGGTGAGACGAGGGGAGGGGGGTATTGCCAAAATTGCCGGTCCAGCGGGCCTCGATACGTTCTACAACGTCGAGTTCCTCAGAGTTCAATGCAGAGGAGGATGCTGAGGGGGTGGATACCGAGGTGGAGCCGAGGTGGGTATAACGGGCAAGGTCCTGGAGGCAACGATCTAGATCCTGCATAAACTCCAGCATGCCGAGCTGGTAAAACACGAGGAGGAGTTGAGTTTCCAGCTCCATCTGGATGTGTGATAGGGTATGATTACAGAAGGTGGTATTGGCGTCGGCGGAAGCGGAGGGGGTGCGCACAATGGCGGTGAGTCGGGCCACTTGGAGGGTGGCGAGGTAGAGGGAGTGGAGGGCCGATCCGTAGTCAAGGTGGGCGCCGATGGGCACAGCGTACCTAGGATCCCGAAGGAATCGGAGAAGGATGCGGGATTCAGCATCAGTGGGAAGATTGGGCCGCATCCGATGGGCGTGTTCGGGGAGGTCTATGGACTCGATGGTGCCAAGATAGGCCGCAAGACGAACAGGGGGTTCAGCCAGCTCAGGGATGGAGATGGTGGGTCGGCTACCCCAGCCGGGGGTGGCGACACGGGATGTGGGAGAGGAGGTGTCGTCAACGATCATGGCATGAAGGTTCAAAATGGAAGGAGGCGTATGGTAGGAAGGAGAAGGAGAAACACTTGAGATGCTAGTAGACATAGAATGAGGAGTAAGCTGGCCAAGCTGAGGAGTTGGACAGGGGAGAACCTCTCCGTCAGAACTGTCAGAGACGGTGAGAGAAGAGATAGAGTCAAGGACAGAATCAGTAACAGACTCAGGAGGCGGTGGACCACCGAGTCTGGGGGGTACAGGAAGAATGAGTTCAGGGACATTGGAACAAGGCATGATGCTGCGGGGTGTTGTTGGTAGGTAGTTAAGCGGACTAGGGAGAGAAATCTCGGGGGTGATGCTTTTTATAGGCAGATAGGAGGAGTTTGGAGTTTTTTAAGTTCCACTCGGGTTCCCAGGAATCATCTTCTGCCGAGTAGCCCTTCCAACGGACCAGAAAGCGCCATCGGAATGGAGGTCCCTGATGACAGAGAATTCGATCCACGAGGTATTCCTCTTCAGGGCCTACGTGGTTAGGAGGGGGTCAGGGAAAGTTCGGACCATGAACGAGGGTTTCCTTGGCAGGGGAAAGAAGAGAGGCGTGGAAAACGAGGTGAATTTTCCAGGTCTTGGGAAGGTGCAGTCGGTAGGTGATGGGAGAGAGAACCTTAATGATTTCAAACGGTCCTTCACGTTTCGGGAGAAACTTTGGGTCTTTCTGAAGGCGGTGGAGGTTCCTGGCTTCCAGCCAGACCTTATCTCCTAG
>JBBPSV010000035.1:0-31009 GCA_038093795.1 Retiboletus fuscus
TCACTTCCATTTCCACTCCCAATGTCCAACAAAGAAAGGATTTTTGAAGAGGAGAGTTACCTCAATGTCACCTTCTCCCATAGTCAATCATGTACTTGTAGCACCAAAAACAAATTGAACTATGCATTGTAGAGAACATTAGTTCTCTATGCTTATATCCCTCTCTCCCCCACATTCCCACAGCATCCCTTTATCTTCTAGAACACTTTTCTCAAATCCTGATCATGATCTGGCCATTCTCATTGCTGTCCATAAATTCCAAATGCTTGGTAAGTTGACCCAAAATTCCATGGTAAGTCAGGTTTATTATATAAATTCCATACTTTGTTTGGATTATCTCTATTGTCCTTTCTTCACATCCTTTCACATGTTTACATATCATGTGACCTCCAATGGGCACTTCACACCATTCGGGTGCAACTCGACATTCACTTACCTCATTTCCATTCTATTTATATGTATCCAGGGGCATCACCCCCTTTTGTCCATATGTTGTTGGCTTTAGGTTTTGAAGGATGTTAGCATCCAGATTGGGTCATGTTATAAGTATTTCATACCTAGAGTCGTAATTCAGCTTTGCTCACTTGCATTTTCCATTATCTAAGTCTCTCATTGTCGCTGTCCATCATCCATCATCATCACACATTGTCCAATGCTTCCAACTCGTCACTCAGCATCTCCCCTTCATTTCCTTTAATTCCAGATATGAATTCTGGAAAATTCCCTTCAACTCCATTCCAACTTGGATTTCATTTGGGTTTACCATTTCTGCTGGGTAAAATTCCTGAAGTCACCTCCTGACCTTCCCCACTTGTCAGAATCTCTTAGGAATGAACTCATTGTACCCTCAGACACCCTTTCTTCTAGCTCAGGCCGGAATGCTTGTTCCTGCAGGTCCTCCAAGCTTTTGATCTCTTCAACTGGAGCCCACCATGAGGGATTTTCAAAGGGTCTCCAGGAGAACACTTCAGCCAACCCCCCAGCACCAAGAACTTGAAAAAATTTGCTAGCACAATTTTGTAATTTGCAAATTTCCAAGGATTCAGAACTTTTTGTATCTGTCCCACCTGGTGACGCACTGCATAACTGCTCTGCCAAGCTTCCTGACATCTTGGCTCCGTTAGGCTTCACCATTGATCCATTTGAACCACCTGCTTCCAATTTCACATCGCCAGCACCACTGACCTGGACCCTTTCAGGACCATCTATTCCTGGTTCACCTGCCAGTTTAGGTTCATATGGCATTCAGGATCAATTCCTGCTTCCAATACCTGGCATGTTTATACATTCAACCCCAGCTTGCACTCGGGAATCATCTTTTCCCACTTCACCATTTTTCTCTCCTCTTAGCCTGCTTACTCCCTCACAGTCATCATCCTCTACTGCTTCATCCTCTCCTATCTCATCCTCCAATCCATCGCTTTCCTTCCTATTTCAACCATCACTTGTATCTCCATCAACACACGCACCTGCTGTATTACCAAACCTGGTTATTCCACCTCCACCCATTATAAACCTGACCTGGACTGCCCTTGCTCAAATGGCTTTCCAGATGCCCCTTAGAGGAGCCCAGAACACACTGAAATTTGACAGGAAAAATCCTGTGGACTTAACCAGTTTCTTTGTGGACATTGAGGAGCTCGCACTATTAGCAATGCTTGACACTACCAGAACAATCAAGGCTTCCCTGTGCTATGCCAATTGAGAGGAAACTGAATGTTGGGTGCTTCTCAAGGAAGCTAAAGCCAACCTGATAGATTGGGATGCCTTTGTTGAGGCAGTTAAAAAGTTGTATCCCAGTTGTGAAGGAACTGACCATTATAGCTGTGCTGATATCCAGTATCTAGTTAAAGAGTACTGAAGCAAGGCAATGTGCAGCCAGGACGAGCTCAGGGAGTATAGGCAGAAATTTATGAAGGTCACTAATGCTCTCATAGACAAGAAAAGGTTATCTGAGATGGACCAGGATGCACTTTTCCTGTATGGACTCCCCCAGGAATTAGCAGATCATGTCTGAGGTTGGTTGGCAATTGTCAAACCAAACCATCATCTGGATGAACCATACCTGATTGATGATTGTATACAAGCAGCAAAATTCGTGCTGACCAGCTCTGCTCTCAGATCTAATATTTCCTTTACTCCTTCACCTCGTGTTAATACTCCACAGCACTCATATACTTTGGCTGTACCCATCTGGGCTGGTCCAGCACTGTCTCTTCCCCAGACAGTCAAGCAAGAGGATATCTCAGTGAATCAGCAGATGGTTGCTGAGTCGAGAGCCTGTGCTTTCTGCAACTCCCTCAGTCACTTTATGGGTAACTGCCCTCACATAGAGGAATATATCTGACTGGGCAAAGCGAGCAGGGGATCGGATAACTGTCTCTACCTACCCAATGGTATGCAGATCCTGAGAATTCCTGGGTGTCATTGCCTCCAGGATTGTTTAGACTGCATCACGTCCGAACAGACTGTGACTGTGATGTTATCAGGCGTTTGTGACATACCACTACATATGACTGTGGGTATTCTTTCCTTGATGTATTCCAAGACTGATGCGATCTTTGACATTGAGCCTTCCACTTTCATGGCCTCAATTGAGGACCACAGAAATTCTGATAACCTGTTGATGGTTGACCTTGAATTCCAGCCCTATATTGCCCAAGCTTGGACAATGTTCCAATCTGAGAAGCAGGCCAAGGATTTTAAAGGCAAGAAGGTTTGCTTTGATGGTGTCAAAATTCTGGCATGCAAGCCTCACCAATCAGACATTTGCTCAGCCATAGTATCTGAGGAACTCAAGTCACCAGGAATTCAAGCAGCTTTCCACTCTGCAGCATTGCTGGTCACACCTGTAACCCCAATGTCAGCAACTGGGGCCACGAATCAATTGGCCTCATCCTCTTGCAGTAGTATTCCTGCTAAACCATCATTGGCTAACACATCTTCCTTCCCTTCTTCAAATCAGTACAGGTATTCATTTCCCTTGGAAGACGACACTGCTTCTAAGCGTGTCCTTGATCGGGTCCTTGAGATGAGTATTCCCATCCCAGTGAAAGAGCTCTTCATAGTTGCACCAGAATTCCATAAACAATTCCATGATCTTACTACTACTAAGCAGGTTACGTCTACTAATATTGTTCATGTGAATGAACTAGCTGGGCATGACCCAGGAGCAGTTGAGAGAGAATTCGGGGATTGCATTATTCACAATGAGGATGGTGATATAGTGGCCCACCATAGCCTACCACTCCGATCCCTCAAAGCGAAGATTTGTGGTACCGGACGGTTGATCAACTGTGTCCTTGACATAGGTTTGGAAATTGTCACTATGCCCAAGCAAGTATGGGAAAGTCTCAGATATTGGGAATCATGGTATTCATACCTTATCTTTCTTATCAACTACCATGATTCTAGATGGGCCTGGACAGAGGCCATTATGCTATCTCTATTACTCATCATATATGACATGATAGATAACAGATATCTTATCATCCAATAGGATGACAGCTGACTGAGAAATGTCTTGGCATTACCAAGACTATTTCAAATACATTACAAATGTATTACTCATACGTTCCATGATATTCTCTAATGTTCCATGGACTTACCTATTATGATAGAGACATATATACATACATACAGACTCAGTCCACTATAAGTAGGACGAGTCTTCACTCTCACAATATAAGTCTTATTCCTACTTGGAATCCCAGTCAGCTACTCAAGACTTCACTATACACTTTACAACAACTCACTCTCCTAGAAGTGAGTATCTCCCACTTCAGGCCCACTCTTTTCCTTTGATGCTCTTAGCTGCACACATGGATATACCTGTGATATTTCCATAGCTTATGAGCCCTGCAGGCTTGTAACTTACTGTCAATTCGATGTCTGTTCCAAGCTTGTGCAGTGAAAGTGAGGTTGTTCTTGGTAGCATCTGATGCATCGTGCTGTTCTTCATTTTCACAGCAGTGGTCAGTGGATATCCTATCCTTGCTATTGCAGGATCAGTGATTATCACCACAGACTCATTTATCATCATATTCAGACTTGCATCTGATACCTGTGGCATAACACTGATCTATCATACTCATAACTCCACCCATACCTTGACCACATTGACGACCGTCTATCCAGACAATGTGGTACAAGAGATATAATTAGATCACACAGACTTCCCATGGAGACGAGTTGGGAACTTCACCAGAGTCCCTGGACCACTCAATCACATACCTTGTGATGCTTGCGGAACCCTGCTAGAGACAGGAGAGATCTGCCCCTGCAGATCTTCAAGGTGTATCAGGTGTCGATGCTATGCAGCGATCGATCAGGCTTGTCCATGTCAGACCATATCTGCATCGGTATTGGCTTCTCTCCCTTTCCAACCATCATCGCCTTCTCCCCCTATCCTCTCCACTCCAGATTCTCAGAGACCTTTCACCAAACTACTGGACACACCGCCAACCTCACCTGATCAGGATACCTTAGTTCAAACTCCCGAGTACAACAGTGATGGAGACCCGAATCATGAACCAGCTTGGATTGCCAATGTTGGACCACTGGACCATCCTATTCTCCCACCACTACCTGTACCTCCACCAGCTCTTCACATTCAGATACCATCTACACCCTTTCCTCCTCCTTACCAGATAATTGACGCCATCCAACATGCAAGCTCCACTTCTCCAACCCAATGCCTTTCGGATGGAGAACTGCCACCTCTTCCATCACCTGACTGCATTGTGCGTACCTTCCCTGCCGGCTACATACTAGCACGAAAACGAGATGGAAGATCCCAATACGTTGCTAGACTTAGCAACAGAGGATCCAACAATAGTCGAAGTTCATCTAGATGACAGAACAGAGAGGCTTGTTGTCTTTTCTAGAGCTCTCATCCAGATTCTGATCATATCTAACCGAGTTGGGATCATGAACTTGTTTTTCTGGTTCAGATACCTAGAGAAGAACTCAAGAACAGGAACTTCAACACGCCACGATACTTTAACACCTTCGCATTTTGCAGAGAGACTATCACATCCTACTATGAGAGCACCAGACTTGCATTCCCCATAGACTCATATGAACTCACACCTCATATCCCTCTTCACTTTCAAGGCTATGAAATGCTGCATCGAGATCACTTTGTACTAAACTCCAACTTCATCAATCTCTTGGGATCATTCAAAGTCAACTTCATGGACTTTGATCACTATGGATGGATTGGAAACCCATTCCCTGCCGATCCCTACACCGATATTGTCATACCTGCTGAGCAGAGATACGAGATTGGTGAAGTACCAACACAGAGAGAGTGGAATAGGCAATTCAATGAGTACCACCGCTTGCGCTTCAAGGTGCAACATCCATACTATCAACTTTACGTTGATTCACTCACCAAGATCACAGATCAGGAAAGACAGATAGATGCCCTCACTAGAGGAGGTGAACAAGCTAGGGAGGAAGTACAGAGACTTAATAGGGAACTCGAAGAGATTGAAGGTATTCTGCAAGAAGATGAGAGACTTCGATGGGTTCTACAACCTCATCAAGCTCCACGGAGACAGGTTAAGAAGAAACTGATTAGGGTCAAGATGGCCCATGTCGAGATACCTAGGAGGTTGCTATGCAAAAGATCTGTGGCCAGGATTAGGGCACAACTCTGAGAGGTTTCAAGGAGCCACTGATTTTTTTATAATCATGAATTCTTATTCATGATGCTCTTTTGAATGGTTCTATGAATCCTGTGATCAGGAATTCCTTTATATCACCAATGATATCTGTATCACCAACCCACATTAGGTGGAGAACTTGGACTTTGTCCAGTTTGAGACTCTGTCTATGATACAATATCAAGAACCATCACCATCAGCACTCCTAGCCCAATCCACTTCTACTCCACTCCACATTCTTCTATCACCATTACCTATATTCCAGGAAATGGATATTCCTTCACAAACTCCATTATATTCTGAGATAGATTATGCAAGTGCTAACCTTGACTCTTTTGAACAGTTTATCTTCTCAATCATCTTTGATTGACTATGGCACTTCCATCCATCTCTAAGTTCAAGATCGACTCTTCCATACAATCCTACATTCTGGTTCTTACTGGCACTTGCAACTATAACCTCTGGACCCAACTCATCTGTAGTGCCCTTAATGTTATCGGCACCTACTCCTGGGTATCAGGAGACACTACCTATGCTGGACTAGCAAATGCCGACCCAGCAGGACTAGTTGCAGATAGACTCAAGTGGAAGCAACATGACGCATGGACTCTAGGGACCATGTTGGTCTACCTCTCACCAGAGCTACAACATCTGGTTACCTGGGACTACATACCCAGAGATATCAACAATGTCCGCGTCAACTTTCCATTCCTAGCTAAAGATCTATGGGACAAGCTTGCCACTTTATATGGCACCACTGGAGTCACAGGCCAGTTTTATTTATTCAAGGAAGCGATGTCTCACCACATGAACAAGAGAAGTGACATAGTCACTGTGGTGAACCAGATGCAAAAGAACTTCAATGATATGGCGATAGCTGGATTAGACCTTAAGGATCAATTCTGCGCCATGTTCATACTTGCCCAATTACCGGGTTCATGGGCAAATTTCCTATCTACCATCACTCAGACCACAACTCTTGCGAACTTCAAAGTTGAAGAGATCATACCGAAGATTGCATCTGAATTGCAACTTCGAGGTGCAACACGCACTCCTCTCACCTCTTGCACCCACTATGTACAAACCGGAGATCAATCCGAGGTGCATAGGACCAATGTTATTCAATGCAGTCCACCACCTTTACAGCAACAGCTCTGGAATGGACAGGTACAGCCTCAGAGAGGAGGCTACCCCACTTGGGGGATGAATTGAGGAGGGAGAAGGGGACAAGGTAACCCAAGAGGTAATGCTCACCCTTATCAACAGGAATGCTCGAACAAGCAAGCTGCCCACAACAGGCAGAACTTCCAGACATGCCAACAAAAGTGTGGTAGAGGTTGAGGAAGAGATCGAGGACAGTGGGGCCATGCACAAGCACATGAGGTTGATGGATTCACCCATGTCATAGAGTACAATGGAGGGTACAATGAAGATTACAATGAGCAAGACTTTGAGTTACCTGCTCAAGCCTACAAGTTCGACACCGAAGATGTCAACTCTACAACTGCTGCTGCTGGATGGGGAGATAGGAACGATGAAGATGATGGAATGGGGATGGCATTGGGATCAACATCCCTAATTGAAAGACTTGGGCTTTCTAAGCCTGCCAAGCACTTTCAGACCAACTCCACCTTCTACACCGAAGCACCTTTCTAAGGACATTGAGACTACCTCACAAGGAGTTGGCGTTATTGAAGAGGACTTTTATGGAGATACCCATTGCAAAGCGAACAGAGAATGGAAATGGGACTACCATGATCATCATGAGGCACAATGTGCTGGTTCTTATGTCCCTAGTTATGATGATTGGAATGATAACTATGGCATTGACTATTACTCAGGACTATATGTCCTTGGAAGTAAAGACTCAACTTTTGTCAAGGATCACTGGATGGTTGACAGTGGTTGTTCTAACCACATCACACCATACCTAGATGATTTCTGTCACCTCGGTACTACTGAGAGAGTAGCCAACACGGCTAACAGGGCCATCATGAAAATGATTGGACCAGGAACGGTATGTTTACTACAACCATTCTTACAGAAACCATTGCATATAACTATACTCAATGGAGTATGGTATGCACCAGACACATTGCACCAATTACTATTGGTTACCACATTGACCAAAAATGGTTACAAATGCGAGATTAAAGACACTACCAAGATCTGGGATAGTGAACGATGTTTGGTAATACAGGTGTCTGCTTTGTTACCAAACAATCTGCTCCACTGGTTTCAGTCTGTGTCGATTACTCCAGATGGAGGGATCAAGTTGTTACAAGATGTGAAGAATTACAATCTATGGCATATGCGGTTCGGGCACACATCTAAAAATGCCCTTTGTCATGCATATCTAGCTACTAAAGGTGTTCCACTCTTTCCCTCACCACTGGCATTGTATCCACCTTGTCCTGGTTGTGCTATGGGAAAGATGCATGAATGAGAACTACCTGCCTCATCCAAGAGAGCTACCACTCTACTCAGAGAGCTATCACTCTACTCAGAGAGATTCACACTGACCTCGTTGAACTGCTGACATTGTCACAGATCAAGGCCAAGTGGATCATGACCTTTATTGACGATTTTTCTGGCTTTGCTGCTTGCACATTCATTGCCCGTAAATCCGATGCTTCTACCTGGTTCAAAGCACTGGTTGCTTGGGCTGAGACCCAAATGGGGTACACACTCTGCTCTGTTTGCTCAGATCAAGGAGGGGAATATCTTAATCAAGATCTTTCGATGTTCTTCACATCCAAAGGGATTATTCATAGGACATCCATTCCACATCTCCCACAGCAGAATGGAAGAGCAGAATGATTCAATAGAACTATCCTTGAGAAAGCGGAAGCTATGAGACATCATGCCGGACTACCTGATATCTTCTGGCAAGATGCTGTGGAGACAGCACTCCACATATATAATCGTCAACCCATGTGACATATCAATTGGAGAACACCTATAGAGCTCTGGAGTGGAAATATTCCAGACATCTCATACTTCAAGGTGTTTGGGTCACAGGCTTACATTTTTGTACCTAAAAACCAATGAGTCAGTAAACTAAAGCCAAAGGCAGAGGAGATGACATTCGTTGGATATGAGTCCAACACTAAAGCCTATCATTTCTGGTTGAAAACGAGAAGAAGGATTATCATCTCATCAACCACCACATTCGATGAATTCTCATTTCCACATCATCCCAGAAAAGTGTACGACAAACTATCCGACAATCCACCTTCACAAGATGAAGATAACAACAACATTGAATCCTGAGATAAAGACTCTCAAGAGAAGGACACTTCTCTACCCATAGGGATTAGAGTCAGAGCTTGAAGAGATCTGGATCATGCACCACTTCCTCCAGATCAGAGATTGCAACACTCTGAATCATCAAGATCATCAAGATCATCAACACCTTCCACTCAACACTCACCACATGACTCTCATCATTCATTTATGGATGATGAACCAGATCCACCTACTATGGATCCACCACCTAGATCATCGTCACCAATTGTTGTTGACACTAGACCACCTCCTGATTATCCTGGCGCAGTTAGACTACTGTCTAAACCACCAAGACCATCCTCATGGCTACCATCCAGACGAGCTAAGATGGAGTGGGATGTGGATCACAGACAATTACCACATCAGAGGAGACCAGATTGCATAAGATCTGAGAGCCATTAGGAGGAACAGGAGAGACAATCATCCCCTGAACTGAGATGATCTGGAAGAGCTAAGAAGCCTATGTTGAAACCAGATAACACATACGGAGATAGACCACTTGCAGAAATAGAGAGAGACCTAAAGGCAGGAAAGGATCTACTTCAGGAGGAGTCATCAAGACTGAGCGAAGACTCGAGACCCACCAATGAGCAGGATGACTTAGGTCAGATGTACAGTGCTCAATGGTTTCAGGTTCATGCAGTTGCAGCTGCATATGCCATAGGCATACCAGTCCATTACCGAGACATGATCAAGTTACCACGTTCTGAGCAGCACGATTGGCATGAATCTATGAAGGAAGAGATGGAATCATTGAAGAAGAGAGAAGTATGGGAACTTACAGATCTACCACCAGGACAAACACCCATTACAGGAAGATGGACGTATGTCATCAAGCCAAACAAGAAGTCACATTTTGTAGCAAAAGGCTTCACACAAGTCTTTGGATTGGATTATGAACATACCTTCGCACCAGTACCTTGCTTTGAAACAGCCAGGTTACT
The DNA here is from genome assembly GCA_038093795.1 of Retiboletus fuscus. Lineage (NCBI taxonomy): Eukaryota > Fungi > Basidiomycota > Agaricomycetes > Boletales > Boletaceae > Retiboletus > Retiboletus fuscus. Next base: position 9,902 of record JBBPSV010000035.1, read on the forward strand.
ATTTGCAATCGCATGCCAACAGAATTGGCTTATCCACGCATTGGATGTCATAACTGCATTCCTCTTTGGACAATTAGACGAAGAGATCTATATGAAGCAGCCAGAAGGTTTCGTTCAACAGAGACAGGAGAAAAAAGTTTGCCGATTAAAGAGAGTGATATATGGATTGAAGCAGGCAGCACTTCAATGGAACAAAGCTCTACACAAGACTCTACTGGAATTTGGCTATCAACACACTTATTCAGATCCAGGAGTCTACACCAAATTTGTTAAACAAGACATCATTGTTCTTATCATCTATGTTGATGATGCCCTCTTCATGGGCAACAATGATACTCTCGTCCTCACGGAGAAAGCTATATTCATGAAGCAATGGGAATCAAGAGATCTAGGCGAGGTGAAGGAGTACCTCAACATGAGGATTACCAGGGATCACACTGCTTGTACCCTGAGACTTGATCAGATCAAGTATATTGAGAAGATCATCAAGCATTTTGGCTTAGAAAATGCTAAACCTGCAAGGACACCTCTTCCATCAGGTTATAACCCTTCACCAGCACCAGATGACTACACTGCCACAGCCAAACTACGCACCGAATATCAGTCGATCATAGGTTCCATATTATATGCCATGCTAGGAACCAGACCTGATATTGCCTTTGCTGTTATCAAGATGTCACAGTTTTCAGCAAATCCTACAGAGAAGCATAAGCTAATGGCGTTATACATCATTTGCTACCTCCTTGGCACAAAGACACTTTGCTTGCTGTACAAGGGGAGAATGCCAGAGATGAGGAAAGGATTTCTATCTTACAGTGACACTGATTGGGCCAGAGACCTGGAGACTAGAAGATCTACCACAGGTTATGCTATCCAGTTCGTGGATTGCATTGTCTCCTGGCTATCAAGATGACAGAAGTGCATAGCACACTCTTCAACAGAAGCTGAGTATATTGCGATGACAGAAGTCACAAAGCAAGTTGCATGGATTCGGAATCTTCTATCTGAACTTGGTTTCACACTCAAAGAAGTGCCACTTCTAGTTGATAATCAAGGTGCAATCTTTCTTGCTTCAAACCCAGCTCAGGAAGGATGATCCAAGCACATTGGAATCTCATATCATTATATCCGAGATGCCATCCAGGAGTTTGGAGAGATATCTTTGTTCTATGTTCCAACACAGGAACAACTAGCAGATATCTTCATGAAGAACCTCACATGGCAGAAGTTTGAACTGAACCACACTCACATTGGACTCACAGCATATCCCAAATCACAATTGAAATAGCAAGGAGGAGTATCAGGAATCATGGTATTCATATCATATCTTTCTTATCAACTACCATGATTCTAGATGGGCCTGGACAGAGGCCATTATGCTATCTCTATTACTCATCATATATGACATGATAGATAACAGATATCTTATCATCCAATAGGATGACAGCTGACTGAGAAATGTCTTGGCATTACCAAGACTATTTCAAATACATTACAAATGTATTACTCATACGTTCCATGATATTCTCTAATGTTCCATGGACTTACCTATTATGATAGAGACATATATACGTACATACAGACTCAGTCCACTATAAGTAGGACGAGTCTTCACTCTCACAATATAAGTCTTATTCCTACTTGGAATCCCAGTCAGCTACTCAAGACTTCACTATACACTTTACAACAACTCACTCTCCTAGAAGTGAGTATCTCCCACTTCAGGCCCACTCTTTCCCTTTGTTGCCCTCAGCTGCACATATGGATATACCTGTGGTATTTCCATATCAGACTCCCAGTCCACTCAGACCACATAATCACCATGTCGAATGCTAACATATCCACAGAGTCAACACTTGGGGTACTGGAAAATCTCCAGTTGGACTTTGGAGCAGGCAAAGTCTGTCTCCAAGTTCAGGTCATTCCCTGAGCGAACTTTGACCTTTTGCTTGGTCGACCATTTCATTGTCTTATGTCAGCGACCACTGAAGATTTCCCTAATGGTTCCCAGACTATGATGCTATGAGACCCAAATTCCAGGAAGGTCTATAAGCTCCCTACACATTCTTGGACAGGGGGATGCCCTTACTGTTGTCATGGGCAGCAGTGTGCTAACCATCAATCTGTCATCGAGATGGGTTTTTAAATATTGATGATCTGCCAAAAGGTTGGGGAGAGCCTGCTGCACCCACATCTTATTCTACTGTTGGTTCCGCTTTGTCATTTTTATTCCAATCGCCTTTGGACCCACTTCTCTCTCTTGATACCCATTCTCCTTCTTATGATTTCCTTACTTCTACCCAAACCTCATTGACTCCAGCTAACGTTTTGGCTTTTCATTCCATTGTAGAAACATGGAAAGTTTGGTGGTAACTTTCCTATATATGAAGGGTATGTTCATTCATCCCTATAAGGAGGTCCAAAAGGCAGAGGTGGAATGCTGTATAGGAGTGGTCCACAGAGGAGATGGTCCAAAGATGGTCTGGACCAGGAAAAGGTAGGCCAATGGTATGAGTGATAGTCCAAACTCATTAGTCTGAGACAAAGGGCAGTTGGCAATGGTGAAGACAATGAAGATGTGTGGACAAGTGGACGTGCAGTGTGGAAAATACATGCCAAAAGATGATCCCAAAAGGTAAGATGTATTCCAAACCAGATGTACAAGCCTTTATAGTCTGGGCATATCCCAGACTGTGAAGGGTCAACATGTAAATGACATATGAACTCTAAAAGCAGAGGGAATACGAGATGATGTATAATGATGATGGTGACATATGTCCAAGACTGGAAAAGGGTATATCAAAAGCACTATGAAGTGATAAGGCAAAACCAACATGGATCAGACTAAGACGACATGGGCTGGATTGACATGGATGGACCAGATTGACTTCGGACTGGCATGGATGGACTGGATAGACCTCGGATATGTTCCTATATGAGAACAGAGATCCTTGAATCTCTACACTGTTTATACCTTCAACCCTGTGAAGCATTGCTTTGTTTATAAACCCATTGCTAAAAAGTTTCAACCAGTTTCAGCTTCTATTGGTGAGGAGTATCGCGTTATTTATTGATTACCCAATGATCCACTGGCTGGGTCAAAGCCCTTACCTACTCACCTGCTGGAATTTACTACAGGTGTTTGCTTTACACAGGAACACACAGACGTGCTAGATCTTGACCCTGCAAAGTGGCTTTGGCCAGAAGAGCTCAAGTTAGTTCAGTGGCTAGTCTGTGAACATGAGATGGCTTTATTCATTTGGAATCATCTGATTGTCACTCACCAAATTTTGCAGTGTTTCGAGAATGTTGGAGCTACAGTGTCCATGAAGAAATTCATGTTGGCCACTCCTGAGGCTACCATCATCGGGCACAAGTGCACATTCAAAGGGCGAATCCTGCACAAGCCTAAAGTCCAGAAAATCTGAGACTGGCCAGAGTGCAAGAACCTTACACAGGTTCATGGATTTTTAGGCACCTGTGGGGTGGTTCATATTTTCATTCAGAATTTTGCTTCAATTGTGTGACCACTGGTCAACTTGACCCAGAAAGGTGTTTCTTTCGAGTGGGGTGAACCACAATGAGCAGCAATGATTCATCTGAAGGATGAGATTATTAAGTCCCCTGCGCTGTGATGCTTTGACTACAAGTCCAGATGTGAAGTTATCCTGGCCATGGATACATCAGTTATTGCAGTCAGGTATATTCTGTCACAGGATGGTAAGGACAGCAAATGCTATCTGAACTGATTCAGTTCTATCAGCCTCTCTGAGGTCAAGAGTCATTATTCCCAAGTGAAGCTGGAGCTTTATGGACTGTTTCGTGTATTGCAAGCAGTTTGGGTTTTTATATTTGGAATTGCTAACCTCACAGTAGAAATAGACACTAAGTATGTCAAGGTGATGATCAATAATCCTAATCTCCAGCAGAATGCAACTATCAACTGATGGATCACTGGAATTCTTCTTTTTCATTTCAATCTCGTTCATATTCCTGCTGAGGGGCACACCGGCCCAGATGGACTGTCACATCGCCCACCATCCGATGGCAACCCTTCTGAGGAGGACAATGTTGAGGATTGGTTGGATGATGCCTATTCCTTTTCGATTTCCTTGCTTAATGAATGCCCCCTTCCTTCCCTTACCCCTTCAGAATTCCACACATACCCCTATGATATATTGGACACTACCAGCTCTTTCAACTGCCTTGTGGACTTCCAGACCACCACTTCGCTTGCACTGGTTTACCCCTTCCTACTTCGTTGTTTTGTTCTTTCTCCTTTGGATGATCCTTCCTCTTCGGGAAATTCCATTATATCCAGATCTGCCAAGGCTGTTGTCAAAGAGGCTCGGCTTGATCAGATTCAGAATTTTCTTGAAACCTGTGTGCATCCAGCTGATCTCTCTGACACAGAATTCCAGTCCTTCATCAATTCCACAACCTGATTCTTTGTCTTAAACAGCTCCCTCTGGCGTTGGGAACCTCATGGTCAGCACCAATTGGTAGTATCAGAGCAGTGATGTTACGGACTCGTCAAGGAGGCTCATGACAACCTTGGGCACAAGGGTGTCTTCTCAGTCCAGACTTGTCTGCTGCTTCAGTTTTGGTGGCCAATGCTAGTTGATGACGTTAAGTAGTACCTCCAAACTTGCCATGAGTGCCAGATTTGTCAAACCTGAAAGTTGCATATCCTGCCTATGGTTCCTATCATTGGTGGTCTCTTTCATAAGGCCCATATCGACACAATGGTTATGTCATGCTTGGATGGCTATCGCTTCATCGTCCAGGCATGGTGTGCTCTGACAGCATATCCAGAATGGCATATGTTGTATTCAGAAAATGCTGCTGCACTTGCTTCATTCATCTTTGAAGATATCCTGTGCTGGTGAGGTGCCCTCTCAGAAATTGTTACTGACAATGGTTCCACCTTTGTCCAAGCTTTAGATATCCTTGCGATCCGATACCATATCCACCATATTTGGATTTCCCCCTACAACTTCCAAGCTAATGGCATTGTCGAGCAATGGCACCTTGATGTCTGGGAGGCCATCATCAAATCTTCCCAGGGGGGGGAGCTGTGCTGGCATACTGCTGCTCACTTGTTTTTTTGGGCAGAAAGAGTAACTATCCTGAAGTCCACTAGGCTATCACTCTACTTCATGGCCCATGGTGTTGAGCTGCTTTTTCCATTCGATATTTCTGAGGCTACCTTTTTAATTCCACTACCTGACACTGACCCACTTTCTTCATCAGGATTAATCACCTGGTATGCCAGACAGCTACAGAAGTGCCAGGAAGACTTGGAGGCTGTTCATCAGCATGTCCTCCAGGCTCATTTCAAGTTGGTAAAGCACTTTGAAGCTGCATTCAAGAATTGGATTATGGACTACAACTTCCATCCTGGAAGTCTGGTCTTGGTTCAGAATACCCAAATCGAGAAGGAGTTAAACCGAAAGACAAAGCTGAGGTACATCAGTCCAATGGTTGTCCTTTCCAGGACTTCAGGAGGATCATACCTTCTGGCCGAGTTGGACAGTGCAGTTTCCAGGCTTTGATACACACATTTCGACTTATTCCATATTACCAGCGATTCAGAACTTTGGTCCCAGTCACTCAGCTGACCAGCCTGGACAAAGAAGATCTGGATAACCTGGTAGGAGAAGACATTGAAGAGCTGGACAATGAAGAAATGGATGCTGTTGACTCTGAATAACCCCACTCCATCTCCATCATTAATTCCAACACCGATACCATCCACCTGATACCCAAATACTGCCATTGTTCATATGATAGAAATTCCATTTCACCCCGGGTTTAGACTGGCAATATGTACTCACTCTCTCTCCTTATTGAAAAACCGAAAACAAAGTCACTAAAAATTCCACAGACAGTCATAATACAATAGAGAAGATATACCATTGAAAAGAACAGTCATAGAAAGAATTCCAATATCACACAGAAAAATCCCAAATGTGTCTCCCAGTCATTCTAAGTACCTCTGTTGTTTCTCCTGCATATAGAGACATGACACACATTTTAAAATACCCTCATTCACACTCCTTTTAGACTCTTAGACCAGGGTGACTCAGTAGGAGCAGACATGAAAGAAGACCAAAGAACACAAGTTGGGTCAGACACTCACACATCAGGTTTAATCGTCTATCCTATTTACTCACATTCGCTTACCTTTACTATTCTTTCACTTAGACCACAGATTTGGACAGACTCAAGCATGCAAGAATCGGGATTTCCTTTGGACATACAAATGCGATTGGGAATTACAAGTACACTATGATGGGATAGTAACTACAAAGATGAAGAAGGAGGGAGCACCTACTTGATCCTGTGCAACTCCTCCATGGCCTCCTCCATTACCCCCAACACCTCTTCATGCTTGACTTCGAGCACCTTGATGCTGGCCTGGATTTGCCAAATCCTCTTCTGGGACTCGAGGAGGTGGTGGATAGCCACATCGTGCTTCTTTGCACCCTCAGACCATCCAGACAAACTGGACACCTTGATGGTCATGGTCCTTGCCTTCATCTTGGCCTTGACTGGCATTGCCTCTTTCTCTTTCTCGTCTTGAGAAGGGGTTATTGGTGCAGAATATGCAGAGGTAGGTTTCTAGTTCCTGATTCATATGTTCAGTTTGACTGACTGTTTGTGGGTGGTAGGCTGTGGATAAGCAGACATCATATTTCAGGAGTCAGGCTAGTTCTCTAGTGAAAGCTAATGCAAATTGTGAGCCTTGGTCAGATATCATGGTGTTGTAGAGGCCAAATCATTGAAAGTGTGGTCAAAGAAGATTCCTGTGATTCTGGTGGCATCAATGGTTTTGGAGCAGGCTATGAGAATTACTCCCTTTGTAAAGTGGTTGACCCAGACCACTATACAATCATGACCATTGGATGGGGGTAGGTCGGTGATGAGATCAATGGTAACCTGTTTAAAGGGGAGAAGAGTGATGGCAGGAATGGGAGTGAGCAGGGGTTGGATGGGGTGGGTGTTAACCTTGTTCTGCTGGAAAATGGTGTATCCATTGATGAAGTATTTGACAAAGGTGGAGAATTTTGGCCACCAAAAGTTGCACTCCAAGATGGCTTTGGTGCAGAAGACACCCATGTGACTCGAATGGGGGGAAAAGTGGATGGAGTGGAGGAGAGCCAATCAGGCCATTGGTGGGATGTACAGACATTGTTTGAAGTAGAGGTGACCATTGTAAAAGATCCAGTCTGATAGAGAGGCATGGGTGAAAAGTGGGGAGCCTTTAGTGAGGGTGGCAAGTGCTTTCAGGATGAAGAGATCAGAGGAGGAGGAGTTCTGGATATGGCATGCAAGGGTGAGATCAAGGGCATTGATAATGACAGGGTTGGGGGCAATGGAAGCTTCAGAATTGTCATTGGAAGTGTCAATATCATCCTTCCTAGAGAGGGCATTTGTGTTATGCTTGGCCCGGGTAGGGTCGAGCATAGACTCAAGTGGTGAGCTCTTGGGGACAAGAGTACCAGCATCAAGGACGCTAAGGTATGACTAAGGCCTTCGGGCAAGGTATCTGCTCACAGAGAGCATGCTCAGTGACGAAGGATCAGAGGAGTCCAATGAGGACAAGTCTTATCCTGAGGATGGGAGATTGAATGTAGGAGTTTCTCAAAGGATAAATTGAGTAGCTCTAGCTTAAAGAATACAGATGCTAGGACTACAGTTTATATACACATGCCATAGAAGATCCAAGAACCTTATGGAGTGAGTGGAAGAATGAGAGACAAAGGGAGATATGACTTGGGAAGCAGAGAGACTTGGGATGAGTCAAAATGAGTCATATCTGCTGCAGATCTGTCAATCAGTGTCGATCAGAAGCAGCTGTCAATCAAAGATTATCATGAAATGAGAAGCAAGTTGGAGTGACTTGAATGACAAGTGACAGTGGTGTCAATAGTCAGAAATGAAAGAATAGCATCCGAAGGGTTACAGCCTTTGTACCATGAGACAAGTCTGGGTTAGATGTACCAGACAAGATGGACAGGAGTCCATTGAGACTAAGCTAAGGAAAGGAAAGAAATAAACGGTTCCAGGTCAAGTCATAACATTACCCCCCTCTTACGCTCCTCAATGCCACTTGAGGAATGCTAAAGATCAATGTAGCCCCCATTGGGGGATCCAGTGATGTTGGTGTAGGCCATGTCATCCCAAACATCATCTGTGAAGTCAAGCTCTGGCTTGTTCTGGATGTGAGGCACAAGCAGGTGAGGTCAGGGGCAATTCGACTGTCCTGACGAATGAGATGAACAGGAGGAGTGGGAGGAAGTGGATGATGGTGTAGCGGGGTGGGGACATTGATGGAGGGGGCACTGGTTCTGGATGTGCCCAGGGCGCATGCAAAGACAGAAGGGACACTTATACTTGGGGCAATCAATGCACCAGTGTCTGAGGTGGTGACAATGAAAGCAGGATGCATTGTAAAGGGGGTGGTCGTGAGTGAGGCTGATCTCCCCCTCATTCATAAGGTGTTGTTAGACAGCTGAATCAAGCAGCTGGAGTCCACTGTAAGAAACTAGAATTATGTAGTTCGAGATACATAGACATACCTGGAGTCCACTGTAAGAAACTGAAGAACAGAGACAGTGGACTTGCAGGATGTACAGGATGCGGTCATAACAATGATACATAACAACAGTGTGCTACAATGTGGCACAAGAGGAAAGGCATGACTCATCTAGGCGTGACTCATCTAGTCGTGACTCACAGATGTGCAATCACTGCATCTAACAGGTATACCCTCTCACGATGATTGATGAGGTTTATCTCACTGGGTGAAAGTGGGGAGGATGATGCAGACAGCATCAGAGCAGCAGGCTCAGTGGGCGAGGGGACTAGGATAGTCTTGAGGGGAAGAAGGGGACAAACCAGGGGAGTGGGGAGACCAGCTTTGGCAAGGTCTTGCAAATACCTTTTAATGTCAGCAACAAAATCCAGCATGTCTAGCTGGTGCATGGCTGAGAGGAGATATGAGCGGATGCAGCAGGCTACAAGGTGGAGCTGTGTGGAGAAGAACTCCAACTGGGCATTAGTAGAGGTGAATGAGGCTATGGGGTCAAGACACGAGACCTGTAAAAAGACTAGGTATAAAGATTTGAGAGGAGAATCTACATCTAAATGGGCCTACATGGTAGCAGCCAGGCAGGAGTCACAGAGATGGGTCTGGAGAAGACATCTGGACTCGCATGACAGCAGGTTGGACCTGAGTGTGTAAGCAAAGCAGGGTACGTTCATGGATAGGATGGTCCTGGGTTTCTCTTCCTCTTTGAGGACAGAGGGCCAAGGGAGGGGAGTGGTGTTCCACCCAGGGGTGGTGGAGTTGCTAGGGCAGTCATTGGCTAGAACCATGGGTGGATGAATTGTGGGAATGGAGAGTTCCTGGGCAAGGGGGGTAGTATCATCAACTCCCTCAAGGGAGGGAAGAGCGGAGTCAGTGAAGAGGGATGCGGTGACAGACAATTCAGTGAGGGAGGACTCAGTTGAGGGGGAGTAAGATATGCTGCAAGGTTTTGATAATGGGTAGGACTCAGTTGGTGATGCTCATGGAGAGACCAGTGCATAGAGTTCTAAGAAAGGAAGACCTTGGGGTGAAGCTTCTTATAGCTTCAAAGAATTGCTTGTACATGTTTAAACTCCCATTCGGGGATCCAGGTGTCGTTGGTGGCAGTAAATCCATGCCAGCAGACAAGGAACTGTCAGTTGACAGCAGAGCCCCAGTGTCGTACAATCTTTTCAATTTCATACTGTTCTTCCCCATCAATAAGATCAGGTGGGGGTGATGGGAAGTTGGGGCTATGCATGAAGTTCTCCTTATAGGGAGTCAGGAGGGAGATGTGGAAGACCAGATGTATTTTCCACATCTTGGGGAGGTGGAGTTGATACGTGATCAGGGACAATATCTTGACAATGGTAAAAGGTCCTTCACATTTTGGGGCAAACTTTGGGTGAGTCAAGTTGCATTTCAGATTCCTGGCCTTGAGCCAGACTTGATCACCTTTTTTGAACGGAGTGAAATTCTTCTTGTTCCAAGAAGCCATGACTTGTCAGGCAAGGTCATGCACAGCAAGGGCTTCTTGGTGGGCAGCAGTGAGTTCCTTGATACAGTCTTCCACCATGGGGAGATCCATGAGTGGGAGGACGGTGGGGACCAGGGTAGGTTCATATCCCATCATTAGGTAAAAGGGAAATTTACCGGTGATGAAATGAGGGCAGTGATTGTGGGCAAATTTGGTATGGATCAGCCGATCAGCCCACATGGTGGGGTTGTTTCCCACAAAGATCCACAGGTAAGTCTTGAGTTCCTGATTGATCTGCTTGGTTTCTCCATCAGTCTGGGGGTAATATGCAGTGGATAACACAAGGGAACATCTGAGAAGCCTACTGAGTTCTTTCGCAAAGTGAGAAGCGAATTGGGGGCCTCAATTTGAGATGATCTTCTCATAGAGGCTGAATCTAGGGTAAACTTTCTTAAAATAGAGAACAGCTATGTCCTCCACTGACACAGTTTTAGTGGTAGGGCAGAAAACAGCCCCCTTCAAAGATCTGTAGTTGGCCCAGACTATAACAGCTGTGAAACCATTGGATTTGAGGAGATCCATGATCATGTCACATGAGATCTACTGGAAGGGGTGGGTGGCAGTGGACTTGTTGGGGGTGAGCAGAGGGGTTGTGGGGTGGGTGTTGACCTTGTGCTGCTGGCAAAGGGCACAGCCCTTGACATACTTGCAAACATACTGGGCCAAGCCAGGCCACCAGAACTTGCTCACAACAAGTTGCTGAGTCTTAAGGAACCCAGGATGACCAGCAGTTTTGTGATTGTGACACTATTGAAGAATGGACTTACACAGTCCGGTGACAGGGGGAATATAGATGCAACCTTGGTAGGTTAGCAACCCTTCGTGGAGTTGCCAGTTGCTTAAGTGGGAGTGAAAGGTGGTGGGTATCAAGCTATCAAAGGCTTGGAGCATTTGGAGAAAAAGGGGATCGTCCTGTGACGTGGTTTTAATATGGTTATGAAGAGTGGAATCAATGAGGCAGACAAAGATAGAGTCCAGGAGGAGGATGGTCTGTGTGTTGTCTGGGGTGTGAGTGAGGAAGTCTGGGTGACAGGATAGGGCATCTGATCCTGTGAGGAGGGAGCCAGGAATGTGGATCATCTTGTAGTCGAAGTCTGTGAGGTCAAGTAACCAGCAGGCTTGTCAATGGTTCAGATTCTGGGGTGCACAGAAGTATGTGAGATTCTTGTGGTCCATGAAGACCTGTATTGGGAAGGATGAGCCATGAAGTAGATGTCTCCAGGATTTCAATGTGCAAATAATAGCGAGGAGTTCACAGTTGTGGATGTTGTAGTTGCGTTCTGTGGGAGAGAACGATTGGGAGAGGTATGATCATGGGTGCCAAGCACCGTTTTCGTCAGTCTGCAAAAGGATACCACCTGTGACCATGCCAGAGGTGTCAGTCATGATGGCAAATGGGGTGGATGGGTCTGGGAGCCAGAGAACTGGTTTAGACAGGAAGAGTTCCTGTTACGCGTGGCCCGGGCAGGGTCGCGCATAGACCTGAGGGGAAGCTGCCTTCTAGGACTCGGACTATAGTAGCCCAAGCGGCGGGCTACTAGAGATGAGTGGGAGGCGCGAGAAGGTGAGTCCTCACATTCTAGGCTACATGGTAGGCAGCTGGTCGAGGGTCGAGACGGCCTTCAGACGAGAGTCAAGGTGAAGGCGTTGGGATTATCGGTGGGTCTATGAATCTAAGGATGTACGGTGATTCAGGTAGACTAAGCTAAGGTATGGTGGACTATGGAGTGCCTATTATATAGGGGTCAAGAGTGCACACAGACCGGGCGTCTAAGTAAGGGAACCGGCTGTGGTAAGACTAAGTAGGGGAGATGTGCCGAATGGATGAGGGGTGCACATCTCTAAAGGAAATGGTGAAGTATGACTCGGCGAATGATTAAGAAGATGAGTCATACGCACTGCGGATCTGTCGATCAGGAAGCGTCCTGTCGATCAATGATCTCGGCTAAGCAAGAGAAGCATCGCCTTCGGTGGTAATAGAAGGGATGCGCGAGGCAAGGTTCTAAGAAAGGCTAAAGCTAAGGAAAGGCGCATACGCCATTGTCAATGATGGGACTCGGATAGGAGATATCCAAGGATACGTGAGTAATCCTACCGAGGGTCTGGCATAGGGTCCGGTTGAGAGGCCGGAGCTCAGCTGGGGAGCCGAGGGACTGGGACGGGTTCTATAGGAGAACCGGTGGACTGGGGCCAAGGACGGAGGAGTCCGAGGGCAGTGTGCACGTTCGGGGTGAGGCCCAAAGGGATCAGTGCGTGGCATGGGTGAGAGGCCAAGCCGAGGGGAGGGTCCAAGGTTGGACTCGGCAGGGGAGGTCTATGATGTCAGCGGATGGAGACAGGGGCGATGCAGCGTACTGTCGGTCCACGAGTGGACTACGTCATGGGTCTAGGCGGAGAGTCTAAAGGTGGACTGTTGGAGTCCCGGGCTAAGGCTAGAGACGGGGTCTCGGAGGGATGCTCAATTGGTGATGCTCACGAAGAGACCAGCGCTATGAGACTTAGGGGTTCCAGTCAGGCAGAACGGGCTATGGTCAGGGGAGAGCCAGGACAGGCTCGACGTGAGGACTAAGCAAGGGAGTGCTCAGCGGGTTCTCGGTAGTGCGTAGGCATGTAGTCCGGTGAGGACTATCAGTGGACTGGCTGGCCGGGTAGGTCAGGGCTAAGCGAGGGACGAGGTATGGCTGGGTAAGCCATGACTGGGGCTGAGCGAAGGACGAGGTATGGCTGGGTAAGCCATGACTAGGACTGAGTGAAGGAAAAAGTATAGGGGCACAATAAATCGTAACAGTTCCTTTAGATGGAGGAATGAGTCTTCCTGTGGGTGGTCCCACTTTCAGGGCTGGGTCTTCTTGGTAAGGTCAATGAGGGGCCTAGCAATGGTGGAGTAGTCCAGAATGAACTACCGATAGTAATTGACAAATCCAAGGAAGAACTGGACTTTCTTGACTGAGGTTGGTGCAGGCCAGGAGGTGATTCCATCAAGTTTGACGGGGTCCATAGCGAGCTTGCCAGGGAATAGGATCATGCCGAGATAGTCTACTTGCTCCGTGGTGAAGGAGCACTTAGACAGTTGAAGATGAAGATTGAGCTCCTCCATCTGCTGAAGGATTCACTTTGTCTGCTCAGTATGGAGTTGCTTGTCAGGGGAGAAAGTAAGGAGGTTGTCCATATAGATGACAAGCCATCCTTCAGAAATCATGTCCCAGAACAAGTTGTTCATGAATTGCTGGAATGTGGCAGGGGAGTTGGTCATATCAAAGAACATGACCATCAGTTCAAAAAGGCCCTTGTGAGTGAGAAAGGTGCCTTTCCATTGATGTCCTTCTTTGATCTGGACATTGTTGTACCCCCAGTGGACGTCAAACTTGGTGAAGACCTTCACATCCTGCACCTTGTTGATGAGATCGTCAATATGGGAAAGGGGGTATGCATCTTGGATGGTCTGGTTGTTGAGCTTCTGGTAGTCCATACATGGTCGGAGCTTTGGGTTTCCAGAGGGGTCAAGTTCTTTCTTCTGGACGAAGAAGAAAGGGGAGGCTTGGGGGGAATTCGAGGGTCAGATGGCCCTGGATCAGAGGTTCTCTTCTAAGAAGGCTTCAGTGGCTTCACATTCCCACAGGGATAACAGGTATAACTTGCCAATCCTGGGTTCAAAGCCTTCCTTAAGGTTAATCTCATGATCATATGTCCATTCCAGTGGCAGCTGTCTAATAGATCTCTCCTTGAATACCTTTCTGAATTGCTCATATTCTGGGGGTAGGATGACCTTGGGTTTCTTGTTGAATTCAGCCTGTGCTAACTGCATGGCTGAAGTGATCTCAGCTATGACTAGGGAGCCTAGGGGGTAGAAACATGATCTGCATCGTTGGATACAGCCAATGTGGTAGTGGTCACTGGCCCATTGACAGAACTTGTTCTTGGTTTCCTTGTCAAGGTGTTCATAGAGTCGAGCATGGTCAATGCAGTTGACTTTAACTTGGTGTGGGGGAGTCCAGTTGAAACTGGGTCTCTTGAAACAGTTGCTATACTCAGAGGTGGTGACGTTGTGTTCCTGGAAAAGAACCTTGGATTGATCGCAGGACTCGGGGATATTGATCATCTGTTTGAACCAGTCGATCTTTGGGTTGGTAGAGCAGAGCCAGGGGAGTCTGAGAATGACATTCTCACTTCTGCAAGACATGACGTGGAAGAGAGTTTTCTGAGTAATTCCTCTGGTATTAGTGTAGAGGGTACAGGTGAATCGGATGGCTCCATGGGAGTTACTAGATTGATTGACATTCCAAACTGGGATGGGTTTTGGAAGTCGAGTAATGAGAAGTTTGTGCTTTCGCATGAAATCCCAGTCTATGCAAGAGATATCAGCACCACTGTCAATCTGGGTGCGGGTGTCAACAGCTCTGAGGGTGTGCACGGGTATGATGAGTTGAACTGGGATCTGCATTGACTTGTGAGTCTCAGATACAAGTACATTAGCACATCTAGGAGGAGTCAGTGTTGATGGGGTCCTCCCTTCTAAAAATCCTTTCAGGAGAAGGAGATTCTAGCTACCAACTTGACTTCATCATCATCTTCACAGTTGGCTAGCTCTGGAACATCATCCTTCTTGACCTTTCAGGTCTTCTTGGGGTTCTTGGAGGTGTTGTAGGCCTTCCACTCCTTTGCCATATGGCTGGTCTGGTGGCATTGGAGGCAATGGCCTTCCTTGAAACACTTCTGCCTTTCGGCTTCAGTAAGTTTAGGGGGAAGAAGGACCACATCGATATCCATGGCATTGGGGTCCTTTTCTTCTGTCTTGGAATAGGTTGGCATATATGGGGCACTGGGTTTCTTGTGTTGCTGGGCGATCCCACAAGCCTGTCAGCAGTGGGAATTGAAGAGGACCACCTTCTTGTACCAGTTGGCAACTTTAGTGGGGGGGTTCTCCATTTGGAGGACATTGAACATCAGATCTTCAGGTATACCTGCAGAGTAATAGGAGATAAGAACCAAATCATTGGTTACTCCTGCAGTGGATACCTTGGACCTAAACTGGGCAGTGTAATTAGCCAAAGAAGGGGAAAACTCGCCCTTCTTTCCTGGGATCATTCGCTTGGTGGCGAGCCAAGTGAGGGCATTGGTAACTGATTCTGAATGGGTAAAAACTCCCTCGAATTCAGTTATGAAGTCAGACCACTTCCCAAGAGAGAAGCCTCCGCCTGCAATCTTAGATTCTCTGAAGGTGTCAGCCCAGGTGGAAGCTGTACCTTTCTTCATGAATGAGAGCACATAGGCAATTTGCCATGTATCATTGTTATATATCTCAGCATTGATGGAGAGGTACAATTGTACTGAGTGCAGCCAAGGGCACACTTTCATGAGGTTGCCATTGAAGTCTTCAGAGACTCCAAGGTGGATTTCCATGGGCTTGATTCCCATATCAGGAGTCTGGGGCTGGGCAGTGGGTGGGGCCGTGGCTGGGAAGATATGACCACTTTGAGCAATCGGCGTTGGTGACGGTGGGGTGGGGCTACAAGGGATAACTGCTCCTGCTGATAGTTGGTGGGAGAGTAGTCTAGAGAGTTCTTGGGATTCTGCTTCTGCAGAGGGAGAGTGTAGGTCAATGTTATGACTTGACCTGGCCCTGTTTATTTATTTCTTTTCTTTTACTTAGCTTAGCCTCGATGGATCACTATCCATCTCATCTGGCGTTACCCAGACTATTCTCGCATGGCACGTAGGTCACTATTCCCACAGACTGCATCATATGTTTCATTTCCGACTAATGACTCCGCTGTCATTGTCGCTTCGGGCCATTCTGGCCACTTCTTTGTTTCATGATAATTGCTGATTGACAGCTGCTTCTGATCGACACTGATCGACAGATCCGCAGCGGATATGACTCACTTTGACTCCTTCTGAGTCCTTACGCTTCCCGAGTCATATCTCCCTTGTGTTCCTCGTTCTTCCGCTCGTTCCATAGAGTTCCATGACCTTCTATGGCTCGAGTATATAAATCGTAGTCCCTACGCTTGTACTCCTTAAGCTAGAGCTACTCAATCACATCTTTGAGATAACTCCTACGCTCAATCTCCCAAGACCGGGATAAGACTCATCCTCTTCGGACTCCTCGTATCCTTTGACGCTGAGCATGCTCTTTGTGAGCAGATACCTTGCCCAAAGGTCTCAGTCGTACTGTAGTGTCAAGAACGCTGGTACTCCCTAGTCTCAGACCCTCACCTTGAGTCTACGCTCAACCCTACCCGGGCCAAGCATAACAAAAGCTCTAGCTTACCACGTCGCAGCTACCATCAAGTAGGCCCTCCTCCTCAGCCCGACCACCACTGATCTCCACTTCGTGGAGAGCCACAGAACAGCAAACTGCTGAATCCTCAGAATCATCGGACTTGGAAGCCTCTACAGAAGGATCTGATAACTCCGACCTCAACCTCGAGCTATGCTCTCCCTCTATGGAAGCAGAATCCCAAGAACTCTCAGAACTACTGTCTCACCAGCTTTCAGCAGGAGCAGTTATCCCTCATAGCCCCACCCCACTGTTACCGACTCCGATCACTCAAAGCGGTCGTATATTCCCAGCCACGGCCCCAGCTGCCCCCCAGCCCCAGACTCCCACCATGGGAACCAAGCCCACAGAAATCCGCCTCGGAGTCCCTGAGGACTTCGACGGAAACCTCACGAAAGCAAAGCCTTGGCTATGCTCGGTACAACTGTATCTATCCATCAATGTGGAGATTTACAACAATGATGCTAGGTGAATTGCCTATGCACTCTCTTTCATGAAGAAAGGTACAGCATCCACATGGGCTGATACCTTCCGAGAAACCAAGGTCTCAGGTGGAGGCTTCTCTCTGGGGAAGTGGTCTGACTTCATTGCCGAATTCGAAGGAGTTTTCTCCCACTCAGAATCAGTTACCAACACGCTCACTTGGCTCGCCACCAAGCGAATGATCCCAGGAAAGAAGGGCGAGTTTTTCCCTTCTTTGGCTAATTACACCGCCCAGTTTAGGTCCAAGGTATCCGCTGTAGAGAGTCCCAGCTCTCTACGGTTGAAACGAGGCCTTTTCCACCCTTCTAGCATTTTGGGTTCTCAGTCCGGTCCATGCGTCGTCAGTCCGTCCTCAAACCGATCAGTCCGTGTCCACAGTAGGTCAGTCCGGTGTTTGTGGTAGGTCCGGTTCAAACCGGTTTAACTTTATCGTTCCTCGTTCCACTCTCACGTGCCTTACCACTCCCTTGCACGTGCGTACGACATTACTTATACTGTTTTAGGGCTGTTCGTTCTTCTTTTCCTTTAAAGTTTCGGTCCGCTTGTTTTGGGTTTCAAGCTTGCTCACAAGGTTCTGTCTCGCTTTGTCCATACACAGCCTTGGCTTCTTAGGGATCGTCGTGCCCCTTAGTTACCGCTTCCCTTAGAAGTCTGGACTTCGCGTCCCTTACTTAGATTATTTCTTAGCGGTCCAGTTTGGATCGGACTATATAGTTTTTGTATTTTCTGACTTGTAATGCCAGCATACGGCTCACCCGCATTCCACGTCTATCGTCTAAGTCCACGCATCGTCAACCGTCCACCGCCCAATGTTGTCCCATCGTCTCTCGTCGTCTCCAACGCCTTACGCCAACCGATCTCTTCAGTCCGGACCGTTGGACTGTCCGTTTCTCCTCATTTTCAGTCCGGTTCGCAATCGGACTAGTTCCTAGCTGGGTTTAGTACACCAGACTCACCTCCAGACCTTTCTCCCCGAGTTAGAATCCCTTTAGGGACGAACGCATTGTGCCCTCTGACCCCCTCTGCAAGTCCAGGACTACTACCTGCTAGTCCTCCGGGCTATCTATCTGTTTTACACCGCTGCAGGAGTAACCGATGATTTGGTTCTAGTCTCCTATTACTCTGCAGGTATACCTGAAGATCTGATGTTCGATGTTCTCCAGATGGAGAACCCCCCTACTAAAGTCGCCGACTGGTACAAGAAGGCGGCTCTCTTCGATTCCCACCGCCACCGAGTCCAAGGGATCGCTCAGCAACACAAGAAACCTGGTACTTCGTATGTACCGACTTACTCTAAGAAGGAAGACAAGGACCCTGACGCCATGGACGTTGACGCGGTCCACCTCCCCCCTAAGCTTACTGAGGCCGAAAGGCAGATGTGTTTCAAGGAAGGCCGCTGCCTCCGATGCTGCCAGACTGGCCATATGGCAAAGGAGTGCAAAGCCTACGACTCTTCAAAGAACCCCAAAAAAAGCCCAAAAGGTCAAGAAGGATGACATTCCTGAGCTAGCTGACTGCAAGGACGACGACGAAGCCGAGTTGGTAGCAACGATTTCCTTCTCCCAAAAGGATTTTTAGAATGGAGGACCCCATCAATGCGGACTCCTCCTAGATGTGCCAATATATTAGTATCTGAGACTCGCAAATCCATGCAGATCCCAGTTCAACTCATTGTCCTGGTGCACACCCTTAAAGCTGTTGACACCCACGCCCTGATCGACAGTGGCGCCAACATCTCATGCATAGACTGGGATTTCGTGTGAAAGCACAAACTCCCCATCACTTGGCTTCCAAAACCCATCCCAGTTAGGAACATCGACCAATCTAGTAACTCACACAGAGCCATCTGATTCACCTGTACCCTCTATGCCAACACCAGAGGAATCACCCAGAAAGTTCTCTTCCATGTCATGTCCTGTGGAAGTGAGAACATTATCCTCAGACTCTCCTGGCTCTGCTCCACCAATCCAAAGATCGACTGGTTCAAACAGACAATTGACATCCCCGAATCCTGCGACCAATCCAAGGTTCTTTTTCAGGAACACAACGTTGCCACTTCCAAGTATAGCAACCGATTCAAAAGACCCAGCTTTGACTGGACCCCCCCATGCCAGGTCAAAGTTAACTGCATTGACCACGCTTGACTCTATAAATATCTTGACGAAGAATCGGAGAATGAGTTCTGTCAGAGAGCTCATGACCACTATCGTATAGGTCAGATCCAACAGTGTGGATTGCGATTCTACCCCTTAGGTTCTCCGGTCATCGCCAAGATCACCTCCGCTATGCAGCTCGCACAAGCGGAGTTCAACAAGAAACCTGAAGTCACCCTCCCAGCGGAGTATGAGCAGTTCCGAAAGGTGTTTGAAGAACGACCAATCAGACAACTTCCACTGGAATGGACTTACGACCACGAGATTAACCTTAAGGAAGGCTTTGAACCCAAGATAGGTAAACTATACCCGCTATCCCCACAGGAATGTGATGCCACTGAAGCCTTCCTAGAAGAGAACCTCCAGTCCGGTACTATCCGCCCCTCGAACTCCCCCCAAGCATCTCCTTTCTTCTTCGTCCAAAAGAAAGAACTCAACTCTGACGGTAACCCTAAGCTCTGACCTTGCATGGACTATCAAAAGCTCAACGACCAGACCATCCGGGACGCGTACCCCCTACCCCAGATCGATGATCTCATCAACAAGGTGCAAGACGCTAAGGTCTTCACCAAATTCGACGTCCGATGGGGCTACAATAACATCTGGATTAAGGAAGGACACCAATGGAAAGGCGCCTTCCTTACTCACAAGGGCCTTTTTGAACCTATGGACATGTTCTTCGGAATGACCAACTCTCCTGCCACATTCCAGCGTTTCATGAACGATTTGTTCAGGGACATGATCTCTGAAGGATGGCTCGTCATTTATATGGACGACCTTCTTATCTTCTCCCCAGACGAGCAGCTCCACACCGAATGAACTAAGCAAGTCCTTCAATGGATGGAAGAGCTCGACCTCCATCTACGACTGTCCAAATGTTCGTTCGCCACAGAACAGGTGGACTATCTAGGTATGATCCTCTCCCCGGGTAAGCTCGCCATGGACCCCGTCAAACTTGACAGAATCACCTCCTGGCCCGCCCCAACCTCAGTCAAAGAAGTCCAGTCTTTCCTCAGATTTGCCAACTACTATTGGCAATTCATCCCGGACTACTCCACCATCGCTTGCCCCCTCATAGACCTCACTAAGAAAACCCAACCCTGGCACTGGGACTCTTCACAGGAAGCTGTGTTCCTTCATCTGAAGGAACTCTTCCTCTCCAAACCTGTGCTTCGCCTCCTGGACCCCACTGCCCCCTTTGCCATCGCGACCGACACCTCCGGTGTGGCCACGGGTGGCATTCTGTTACAGACAGATGAGAACGGTGCTTGGCACCCCTGCTCGTACCTCTCCCAGTCGTTCTCTCCCGCAGAACAAAACTACGACATCCATGACCGCGAACTCCTTGCAATCATTCATGCCTTGAAGTCTTGGCGCCACCTCCTGCACGGTTCCTCTACCCCGGTTCAGGTCTTCACAGACCACAAGAATCTCATGTACTTCCATGCTCCCCAGAACCTCAATCGTCATCAAGCCCGCTGGTTATTAGACCTGGTGGACTTTGACTACAAGATGATCCACGTCCCCGGATCACTCCTCGCTGGTCCCAATGCCCTATTCCGTCGTCCCGACTTCCTCGCCCATGCACCAGACAATACTCAGACAGTCCTCCTCCCAGACTCCATCTTTGTCCGCCTCATCGATTCCGTGCTTTGAGATCACATTAAGACTATGTTGAAAGACGACCCCCTCTTCCTCCAGACGCTCCAGGCTTTTGACGGATCCATCCCTACCGCCTTTCACTCCCATCTTAGCGACTGGCAGCTCCATGAAGGCGTCTTGACCTATCAAGGTCGTGTCTACATTCCCCCCATCGCTGGATTGCGCAAGTCCATCCTCCAACGATGTCACGACCACAAGTCTGCCAGTCACCCCAGTTTCCTTAAAACCCGACAACTCGTTGCGAGCGAGTTCTGGTGGCCTGGTTTGGCCCAGTATGTTCGCAAGTATGTTGAGGGCTGTGCCCTTTGCCAGCAGCACAAGGTCAACACCCACCCCACGACCCCTCCCCTCACCCCCAATAGGATACAACCCCCACCACCTCTGATAGAAGTTGACGGAGAGCCCGAGTTCGAGATCT
>JBBPSV010000035.1:31019-46145 GCA_038093795.1 Retiboletus fuscus
CCCCACGACCCCTCCCCTCACCCCCAACAAGTCCACCACCACCCGCCCCTTCCAACAGATTTCCTGCGATATGATTACGATCTCCCCGAGTCCAATGGTTTCACAGCTGTAATAGTCTGGGCCGACTTCGCATCTTCGAAGGGGGCTGTTTTCTGCCCTACCACTAAAACCACCACAGTGGAGGATGTTGCTGCCCTCTATTTTAAGAAGGTCTATCCCAGATTCGGCCTCTACGAGAAGATCATCTCCGATTGAGGCCCTCAATTTGCTTCTCACTTCACAAAAGAACTTGGTAGGCTTCTCGGATGTTCCCTTGCATTATCCACTGTGTATCACCCCCAGACTGATGGGGAAACTGAGCGGATCAATCAGGAACTCGAGACTTACATGCGGATCTTTGCGGGTGTTACGAACTCTCTCCTTATCTTATCTTTTTCTTATCTATTACATATCACAAGTAATATGACCTCTTGTCAATACTTTTACTTTCTTACACGTGACCGTGAGATACTTAGTCACATGACCAAGTCTAGACTCTTTAGTCATACACCTCATGTATTTAATCTCTGTCAGCACTACGTCATGGCTGACTGATACATACCTTACATAGCCACCCTCGCACGGACCAAGTCCATAATATGTACAAACACTGTAAACGTATATAAGTCAATGCATCCCACCAAGAACTCTAGTCAAGTTCTTGTTGGTTTTTCCCATCATTCACTCGTCTCTAAGCAAGCCTAGTGTGAGATAGCCCGAGCCATTGTTTGGTTTGAGGTTGTCAACATTAGAACTTGACTACTCTTCACTTGCCCTATCTCATACTACTCTCAACACCCGTCCTAGTGATGCAGATGCGGCCCCTAGCGTTAAAGGGATATAGCCGGACCCTAGGCTTTTAAGGGAAACCCTTTGCACTTTCCATCGCCACTTGGCAACCTTTTCATTTTACGTAGCCACGCACACTAGAGTGTGGAGAGACTCGTCTACCTGTAAGGAGCGAGTAGTTGGTGATCTCGAGAGATCTTAAAGGTTTAAACACCACCATGCCTACCTACCCTTTTTCTTCAATTGCTCGAAAGAGCGTGTCCTCGTGAGGCACATTTGTTCTATCGCTAGTCCATACCACTTCCACACATTGAAAGAGCAGTCTTGTGCCCAACGTTGTGAAAGTTACGTACAGATTTCGATTCGAGAAGTCAGGAAGGTTTTTGACCTGATTCTCACCTTGCTGGAGAGCATAGAGCCTCACAAGTTTTATTTTCATTTTACAAAAGGATGTTCCTGATCCTTAAAAGCTTAGGATCCCAAAGCACGCCAACAGGCACATTCCTGATTCGACCAAAAGTTGAGATCGAACAGGAACCATATGTCTTTCCGGAGGTCGACCCAAATGACGATCTCTTCCTCCCGGAAATAAAACAAGAAGACGAACTCCCAGATCACATTCTAGAGTTCATAAGGGCAGGATTCACTGCAACATGCTCCCAATATGAACCAGAGCATCTCTATGAAGCCGAAGCGTGGTATAGAGAACCATCTCCCCATTTCTTTATCCAAGATCACAGACTTTCTCCAATCCCCATAAGGCAACCTGTGGAGATTACGAGATCAACAAGAATTCTCAGGAGAAGAGACCTCCTCAGAAAGCCCACACATATCCCCACCATCCTCACCAAGAAACCCGCCACCACCAAACGTAATGGACGGCATAGACACACCCGCACAGCCTGATCTGGCTCAACTGATCGCAACAATGCAGGCCCAATTAGCGGTTATGCAAACAAGCCTGGAACAGGCAAACACAAGGGCGAGAGACGCCGAAACAAGGGCTGCTGCAGCAGAGACAGTTGCAGCTAGTAGACATAATATAAACGTCTCAAAAAAATTAACTATGGTTCTGGAGCCCCCTACGTATGATGGCTCCTACAAAGAATTCAGAAGCTGGTGGATACGAATGAAAGTATTCATCGAAATGAATGACGAGGCTTACACCTCAAACAAGGAAAGGACCCTCGCGGTTCTAACAAGGATAGGCTCCAAGGATGGAAAAGATCAGCATGGAGCCACTGACTGGGCAAGGATGCAAATCCTTCACTCAATGAAGGATTACGATTGGCCCTCCATGGATGACCTGAAGGCTTCCCTGAAACTCAGGTTCATCCCTGAAAACGACCAAGACCAGGCAATGAAGGAACTGGTCGAATACAAGCAAGGGGATCGCCAAACGATCCAAGACTTCCTTACCTGATGGGAAGCAATCTACATTCAGGCCCGCGGCGATTCGGCTGCAAGATACTTTGATAAGATAGCAGTGTTCTATCTAGAAATTCAACACCAAAGATGAAATCATGCGAGTCATGTACCAAGACGGACTGAGATACTCCTCGGACGAAGAATACCTTCCAGAAATACGCCGGATAGGATCGAACATGGAAGCTTTCAAGCTTCGCAAAAAGAAGACCTGGTATTCCCAGGCAGAAACAAGAGAGCCTGCCGGCTCACGCACGTTCTCGGGCAGAGGGGAGCCCATGGACATCGATGTGGTACGAAGAGGTCCCCTCAAATGTTTTAACTGCGGAGAGGCTCATATGGTCAAAGACTGTAAAAAGCCCAAAAAGGCATGCCCCGAGTGCAAATTCCTTGGGGGAGGGCATAACCAAAGGTGCTCAAAATATCGCAGTGTCCGCGCTACGAGCGCTGAGTCTTCGGATGACGAAGAAATACCTTCATCAAAAGGAAAAGGAAAGGCGCGAGGAGAGCCCGCCTTAAAAGCTATCCAACAAATGTCTTCGATAGATAAAATCAAGGCTTATCTCAAGGATCTTCGGGTCACACAGAAGAAGCAGGGAAAAGAATAGAGTCTCAGAGCTGACCGGGTACTCCTGAGACTCCCCCGCTGAACTATATTTCCTCTTATAATAGATTTTGTAACTTAGATACAGAATATGGAGAAGAAGAAGAAAACTTCTTCAACTCCCAGAATAAGACAATTTACGATAGTGACTCGGACAGTAACAGTAGTGATACGTACACCAAAGCCAGGTCCCAACTAGGGCTTGCTGCATGGGAATGCAGGCTTAATTCGGCTAAGAAAGAACAAAAAAATAATTTATATACAAAAGAAATCCCGGAATGGATCCTAATAAGATCCACAAGGCAAAAAAGAGAGCTGTGTCTTACGATACAAGCGGCATCATCCACCGCTAAACATAGCATGCACCAAGTTGAAGCACTCCTAGACTCTGGAGCCAATGGAATCTTCGTAGATCTCGCTTGGATCACAAAGAACAAGATAAAGACTACGGAATTGGAAAGACCTATTCCAGTATTCAATGTAGATGGTTCAAAGAACTCTGCCAGAAATATCACCCATACCACAGAATTAGTCATTGACTACCAAGGACACCAAGAAAAGATATCAGCAGAAGTAACCGATCTCGGCAAGAATCAAATGATATTGGGATACACGTGGCTAAGCAAGCACAACCCTGAGATTGATTGGGAGAAAGGAACCCTCAAACTCACAAGATGTCCTCGGACATGTTATCTATTATCTGATCGAACGGTATTCCTGAGAACCTTGGAAGAAAAGGAAATCAACAATGCTCCATATGCTTATCGACGGATTAAGAAACTGGAAATAACTCCGCCTGAGAAGAAAGAACTCAACATAGAAGAAATGGTCCCAAAAGAGTACCATAAGTTCCTAGACGTGTTCTCAAAGACGTCCTCCGAACGCATGCCCATACGAAAACCTTGGGATCATGCTATAGACCTAAAAGAGGATTTCAAACCACGAAAAGGAAAACTCTACCCAATGTCAGTAGACGAACAAAAAGAAGTCTCTGACTTTGTGGATGACCAACTACGAAAGGGATACATAAGACCATTGAAGTCACCCCAAACAAGCCCAGTATTCTTCATCCCAAAGAAAGATGGGAAGAAATGGATGGTGCAGGATTATCGCCATCTAAACTCAGGAACCATTAAAAATAATTATCCATTACCCCTCATATCTCAGATCGTAGAATGATTGAAAGGAGCTAAACTATTTACAAAAATGAACTTACGTTGGGGATATAATAATGTTCATGTAACAGAAGGTGACGAATGGAAGGCAGCCTTTGTATGTCATAGAGGAGCCTTCGAACCCCTAGTTATGTATTTCAGGATGTGTAATTCCCCGGCTACATTCCAGACGATGATGAACGATATCTTCGCTGATATGCCGGATGTTTGCATAGTCTACATAGACAACATCCTAGTATTTACCAAAACGGACAATAAAGAAGAACATGACTGGATCGTAAAAGAAGTGTTGAAGAGATTGGAAGAACACGATCTCTTCATCAAACCCGAAAAATGTACCTTCAAGGTCAAAGAAGTAGAATTCCTTGGAATGATCGTTTTGGAAAATGGCATAGTCATGGAAGAAGGAAAGACAAAAGCAATCCGTGCCTGGCCAACTCCCATGAATGTCAAAGGAGTACGAAGCTTCTTAGGTTTGGCAAACTTCTATCGCCGCTTTATCAAGGACTTCACCATTGTGGCTAGACCACTTAATGACTTAACAAAGAAAGATCAACCCTGGCAATGGGGGATGAAGGAACAGGAAGCCTTCGATAACTTAAAAGGAAAATTTGTAACAGCACCCGTTTTCGCCTACCCAGACGAGAATTGCGAATATCACCTAGAATGCGATGCTTCGGATTTCATGACAGGGGCTGTCTTATCGTTGCAATGGGAGGGTATTTGGCATCCCGTCGCATTCTCTTCACATTCCATGTCACCAGAACAAAGGAACTATCCCATAGCAGATAAAGAAATGCTGGCCATCATTTTAGCATTAGAACAATGGAGACACCTTCTGAAAGGAGCGCATCACAAATTCGAAATTTGGACAGATCACGCAAACCTCCAATATTTTATGACACACCAAGACCTTAACCGAAGACAAGCAAGGTGGTCTCAATGGCTCTCACACTTTGATTACGAATTAGTCAAAAAGCCTGGTGCCTCTATGGGAAAGGCAGACGCCCTCAGTCGACGAGAAGATCATTCCGTCGGAATTGAGAATGATAACAAAGGCGTCCAAATGATCCCCATAGAATGCGTAAGAAGAGTGGAGAAAATAACTTGGGTTCACACAGAAGAAGAACAAATCTTCACCCGAGTAAAGAATGCTCAATCTAACTTAAGACAAGCACCTGGTCAACGATTCCCACAGGATGGAACTGGCTTGTTTAAAGAAAACCATTAAATCTATGTACCTGAGGAAGATACACTTCGCCAGGATATTATTACCCTTTATCACGATTTGACCCTGGCTGGTCATGGAGGCGCAGATAAAACTTACACCCTCATCTCCCGATATTACACATGGGAGGGAATCAGAGATAATGTTAAAGAATATTGTTTCCATTGCGAAAGATGTAATAGGATGAAACTGACCAATGTGCCTCCAGCGGGAAAACTTATTCCCAATCCTATTCCACCAGGTCCCTGGCAAGACATCTCCGCAGACTTCATAACCGACCTCCCTTTATCCAATAATTACGACACCATCCTAGTAGTTGTCAATCGATTCTCAAAAGAAGCCGTTTTCATCCCCACCAATAAAACTGTCACATCTCTAGAGACGGCTAAATTATACCGAGACCACGTTTGGAAAATACATGGACTTCCAAACTCTATTATATCAGATTGAGGCCCACAATTCGCATCACAGGTGATGAAAGATCTAGGAAAATGTCTCAAGATCGAACTCCATATGTCCATGGCTTTCCATCCTCAAATGGACAGCCAAATGGAGCGAGTTAACTGAGATCTATCTCAATATTTATGTTTATATATGGCCGAGAAGCAAGAAGCTTGGTCAGAATGGTTAGCGCTGGCACAATTCTCATACAATCAACGAGTACATTTGGCCACTGGAAAGACTCTGTTCCAAGTTACCCGATCCTACGAATCTTGCATGGGAATAGAACCTCCATCTAATTTAAAAACCTCCGTCGTCCCACACTTTGCCAAAGAATGGCAGGACACGCTAGCACAGGTCAAAGAAAACTTAGAAAAGAAACAGTGCCAAATGAAGGAACAGGCGGATAAACATCGTTCTGAATCCCCAAAATATGAAATCAGAGATGAAGTGTGGCTGGCCACAACAAACCTTAATCTTATGAAAACCCACTTCTCAAAGAAACTCACAGAGCGATGGCTCGGCCTATATAAGGTCATAGAGTTGATGGGACCTAACGCGGTTAAATTAAAATTACCCCGCGGACTGCACATTCACCCAGTAGTGAACGTAAGTCACATCAAACCTTATCACGCTCCCTTGATGGGACAACCCTCTTACAAACCCGGACTGGTTGAAGTGACTGATGAAGGGGAAGAGCTACACGAAGTTGAATACATCGTGGATTCCAGGTTGAAAGGACGAACCTTGGAATTTTTGGTACACTGGAAAGGCTACCCGGAGGAAGAACGCTCCTGGAAAACTGAGAAGAATGTCATGAGATATGCGAAGGATGTGGTCAACGACTTCTACAAATGTGTTCCGAATGCTCC
The DNA here is from genome assembly GCA_038093795.1 of Retiboletus fuscus. Taxonomy (NCBI): domain Eukaryota; kingdom Fungi; phylum Basidiomycota; class Agaricomycetes; order Boletales; family Boletaceae; genus Retiboletus; species Retiboletus fuscus. Next base: position 37,593 of record JBBPSV010000035.1, read on the forward strand.
TCGGAGGCTGCGCCTCACATCCACCCTATTTAATGAACTCTTCGAAGATTATGGACCATCTTACGAAGAAAAACCCACCTGGTCTTGCCTGGAAGTCGAACCATAGCAGGGGGGTAATGTTATGAACTCTCTCCTTATTTTATCTTTTTCTTATCTATTACATATCACAAGTAATATGACCTCTTGTCAATACTTTTACTTTCTTACATGTGACCATGAGATACTTAGTCACATGACCAAGTCTAGACTCTTTAGTCATATGCCTCATGTATTTAATCTCCGTCAGCACTACGTCATGGCTGACTGATATGTACCTTACATAGCCACCCTCGCACAGACCAAGTCCATAATATGTACAAACACTGTAAACATATATAAGTCAATGCATCCCACCAAGAACTCTAGTCAAGTTCTTGTTGGTTTTCCCCATCATTCACTCGTCTCTAAGCAAGCCTAGTGTGAGATAGCCTGAGCCATTGTTTGGTTTGAGGTTGTCAACAGCGGGGAACAACCCCACCACATGGGCTGATCAGCTGATCCATGCCGAATTTGCTCACAATCACCGCCCTCATTCTGTCACCAGTAAATCCCCATTTTACCTAATGATGGGATATGAACCCACTCCAGTTCCCACTGTCCTCCCACTCACGGACCTTCCCACCATGGAAGATCACATCAAAGAACTCACCGCTGCCTGCCAAGAAGCCCTTGCTGCGCATGAGCTAGCTAGGCAAGTCATGGCTTCGTGGAATAAAAAGGATTTCACTCCATTCGAGAAAGGTGACCAAGTCTGGCTCGAAGCCAGGAATTTGAAATGCAACCTGACTCACCCGAAATTCGCCCCGAAACATGAAGGATCTTTTACCATCACCAAGGTACTGTCCCCGATCATGTATCAACTCCGCCTCCCCAAGACATGAAAAATACATCCAGTTTTCCATGCGTCACTCCTCACCCCCTACAAGGAAAACTTGGTACATGGCCCCAACTTCCCATCACCCCCACCTGATCTTATCGATGGAGAAGAGCAGTACGAAATTGAAAAGATTGTACGACACCGGGGCTCCGCTGTCAACTAACAATTCCTCGTCTGCTGGCATGGCTTCACCGCCGCCGATGATACCTGGCTTCCCGAACGGGAGTTTAAACATGCACAAGCAGTCCTCCGAAGCTATAAGAAGCTTCACCCCAAGGTCTTCCCTCTCTAGAACTCTATGCGCTGGTCTCTACATGAGAATCACCAACCGAGTCCTACCAATCATCGATACTTTGCAGCATGTCCTGCTCCCCATCCACCAAGTATTCCTTCACCAAGTCCTCTTTCACCGACTCCGCTCTTCCCCCACTCAAGGGAGTTGATGACTCTTTGCCCCTTGCCCAGGAACTCTCCGTTCCTACCATTCATCCCCCCATGGTTCTTGCTGACAACTGCCCCAGCAACTCCGCCACCCCCGGATGGAACACTGCACCTCTTTCTTGGCCTTCTGTCCTTGATGAGGAAGAAAAGCCCAAGACGATCCTTTCAGTCAATATACCACACTTTGCCTACCCGCTTTGGTCTGACCCACTGTCATGCGAGTCAGGACGCCTCTTACAGACCTGCCTTCGTGACTCTCGCCTCGCAGCTACTATGCAAGCACACCTAGATGTAGATTCTCCCCTCGAGTCTTTATACTTAGCATTTTTACAGGTCTCACGTCTCGACCCCATCACCTCATTTACCTCCGCCAATGCCCAGTCAGAGTTCTTCTCCACCCCACTGCATCCGCTCCTACCTCCTATCGGCCATGCACCAGCTCGACATGCTAGACTTCATCGCTGACATTGAATGCTATTCCCAGGACCTCGCCAAAGCTGATCTCCCAGCTCCACCCATTCGACCCTCTCTTCCCATCGAAACCATCTTAGTCCCCTCGCCTGCCGAGCCCGTTGCTCTGACACCGTCTGCGTTGTCCTCCCCTTTATCACCCAGCAAGATAAATCTTATTGACCAACTTGAGAGGGTCCATCTCATGAACGAAGGTGAGATCAGCCTCACCCCTGATGATCCTATGTACAATGTGTCCTGTTTTCACTGTCACCACCTTGGACACTGGCACATTGACTGCCCAGAGTACAAGTGTCCCTTCTGTCTTCACATGCACCCCGGTCACATTCAGAACCAGTGTCCACTCCATCGTCATCCCTGTCCTGCCACCCCATCCTCATCCTTGTCTCATTCTTCTAGCTCCTCCTGCTTGTCACGATGGTCGCACCGCCTGCAACCTCGCCCACTCACGTCCCGAATTCAGGACGAGCCAGAGCTTGATTTTACAGATGATGTGTGGGACGACACAGCCTACGCCAATGTCACCAGTTCCCCCAACGGGGCTACATCGACCTTTAGAGATCCTCAAGTGGCATTGAGGAGTGTAAGAGGGGGGTAATGTTATGACTTGACCTGGCCCCGTTTATTTATTTATTTTCTTTTACTTAGCTTAGCCTCAATGGATCACTATCCATCTTGTCTGGTGTTACCCAGACTATTCTTGCATGGCACGTAGGTCACTATTCCCACAGACTGCATCATATGTTTCATTTCCGACTAATGACTCTGCTGTTATTGTCACTTTGGGCCGTTCCGGCCACTTCTTTGTTTCATGATCATTGCTGATTGACAGCTGCTTCTGATCGACACTGATCGACAGATCCGCAGCGGATATGACTCGCTTTGACTCCTCCCAAGTCCTTACGCTTCCCGAGTCATATCTCCCTTGTGTTCCTCATTCTTCCACTCGTTCCATAGAGTTCCATGACCTTCTATGGCTCGAGTATATAAATCATAGTCCCTACGCTTGTACTCCTTAAGCTAGAGCTACTCAATCACATCTTTGAGATAACTCCTACGCTCAATCTCCCAAGACTGGGATAAGACTCGTCCTCTTCAGACTCCTCGTATCCTTTGATGCTGAGTGTGCTCTTCGTGAGCAGATACCTTGCCCAAAGGTCTCAGTCGTACCGTAGCGTCAAGAATGCTGGTACTCCCTAGTCTCAGACCCTCACCTTGAGTCTATGCTTGACCCTACCCGGGCCAAGCATAACAGTCGAGGTCTAAGTCAGGGTTATCAGAGCCCTCAGTAGAAGCTTCTGAGTCCAATGATTCTGAGGATTCAGTGGTTGGCTATTTGGTGGCTGTTGAGAATCATGGTATTCTATTATTAATCTTCAATTCTAGACCATGATTCTAGACCACATCACATGATCTTATTATGATGATTGTGCTTATGCTATTCATATTATGTACCTTACTCATTCATGAGATAAGAGGTATTTACACCATTGGTTGGCTTACTGATACTACTGCAGATTACTCATAAGCCATTACCTATCCACTTACTGATCACTCACATGATCAGATACATATAGGAGATACATATATAAGTACAAATACTTCTATACCCTATATAAGATGCGGCCTTTTGCCCATCTTCAATAAGAACGTTTTACCTCTCTTCGTTCTAACTCCCATCTGAGTTATCTCTCAGAGACTTGACTACTACCCATAGTCCTTTACCTGGTGAGTTCTTCCACCAGAGACCTCCCTTTGCCCAACTGTGCTATCAGGGTTATTCCTGATAGTAGCTCTCCACAAAGTGGAGATTGGTGGTGATCAGGATGAGGAGGAGGGCCTACTACATGGTAGCTGCAATGTGGTAAGCTAGAGCTTTTGTTATGCTTGGCCTGGGTAGGGTTGAGCATAGACTCAAGTGGTGAGCTCTTGGGGACAAGAGTACCAGCATCAAGGACGCTAAGGTATGACTAAGGCCTTCAGGCAAGGTATCTGCTCACAGAGAGCATGCTCAGCGATGAAGGATCAGAGGAGTCCAGTGAGGACAAGTCCTATCCTGAGGATGGGAGATCGAGCGTAGGAGTTTCTCAAAGGATAAATTGAGTAGCTCTAGCTTAAGGAATACAGATGCTAGGACTACAGTTTATATATGCACACCATAGAAGGTCCAAGAACCTTATGGAGTGAGTGGAAGAATGAGAGACAAAGGGAGATATGACTCAGGAAGCAGAGAGACTCAGGACAAGTCGAAACGAGTCATATCTGCTGCGGATCTGTCAATCAGTGTCAATCAGAAGCAGCTGTCAATCAAAGATTATCATGAAACGAGAAGCAAGTCGGAGTGACTTAAATGACAAGTGACAGCAGTGTCAATAGTTGGAAATGAAAGAATAGCATCTGAAGGGTTACAGCCTTTGTACCGTGAGACAAGTCTGGGTTAGATGTATCAGACAAGATGGACAGGAGTCCATTGAGACTAAGCTAAGGAAAGGAAAGAAATACACAGTTCCAGGTCAAGTCATAACAATTTGCTGGTCCCATCTTAGTTCCTGGGGTGACAACCCACATGATATTGAAGTCCTGGAGAAATAATGACCAGCAGGCTTGACAATGGAAGAGTTTTTGAGGGTCCCTGATGTAGAAAAGATTTTTGTGATTGATAAGGATAGATCTGGAGTGAGGGGTGCCTTGGAGGTAATGCTTCCATTTGTCAAGGGCTAGGATGATGGCCAGGAGTTCTCAGTCATATATATCATAATTACATTCTGCTGAGGAGAAGGTTTTCAAAAAGTAGGCACAGAGTTTCTTATCACTGTTACCATCTGTTTGCATCAGAACTGCTCCTATGGCTGGAAGAGAAGCATTGGTCATGACAAAGAATGGACAAGAGACATCAAGTATATGAAGGACTGGTGCCATGCAGAAGACCTTGTGAATGTTACAACTTGTCAGGCCCCTACACTTTTTCCTTCACTCAGTCTTAACTATGGCTTACCCAACCATATCTCAAAGGTGAGTGGGGCGACGATGTTGGAGTAGTTAGGAATGAACTTTCAATAGAAGTTTGCAAAGCCAAGGAGTGAGCAGGTTCCTTTGACAGATGTGGGGGGTCTCCAGTCAGTGATGGTGGAGAGTTTGGTAGGATCCATCTGGGCAGTTCCTTGACCTATGATCATTCTGAGGTACTCCATGATGGGTGTATCAAAGGAGCATTTGGTGATCTTTAGAGATAGTCCATGTTCGTGGAGGTGCTGAAGGACTCTGTGAGTTCATTCATGGTGGAGGGTGAGGGGGCCATTGGTGTGAATACCTAAATTGTCCATGTAAATCTTGAGCCAACCCTCAGTTATCATGTCAGCAAAGATGTGGTTCATAAACAACTGGAAGGTTGCTGGGGCATTGCAGAATCTGAAGAACATGACCATGGGTTCAAATAACCCAAGGGGGGTGATGAACACTGTTTTCCATTGGTCTTCTTCTCAGAGTCATATGTTATTATATCCCCATCGTATATCAAACTTGGTGAAGAACATGGCATCTTTCATGTTGTCGATGAGTTTGGGGATGAGAGGAAGTGGATAGGCATTCCTAATGGTATGACTGTTTAGGTATCTGTAGTCTTGGACTGGGCACAGAGTTCTGTCTTTCTTTCCTACAAAAAAGAAAGGAGCAGCTTGTGGTGACTTTGATGGTATGATGCATCCTGTTTTAAGATGTTCTTCGACAAATGCACAACATGACTCTTTCTCTTTGGGATTGAGGGGGTAGACTTTAGCGATTTTAGGGACAAAGGTATCTTTGAGTTCTATGGTATGATCAAAAGACCAATGAGGGGGTAGTCATTTGAAGGTTTTGTCAGAGAAGACATCAATATACTCTGAACAGAATTCTGGGATTTGTGGTTCTGGGGTCAGCTGAGTTGTTATTTCATAGATCTGTTCTCTGTTGGTTCCATTTGAGGGATGATACTCATGAGGAGACCAATCAACCCCTTGGGAATATCATTGGGAGAACAGTGTTGTGATTTCTTGGTCTGGGTCAGGGTAGAGGGGGTGACTGTAGGTGGGTTTGAGATTAAATGGGATGGTGAGGGTGAAGCATTTCCAGTCGATGGAAGGGTTCCATTTCTGGAGCCAAGGCATTCTGAGGATGATTTGGGGATGACTGAGTCAAACTTCCATAAGACGTTCTTTACTGGAAAAGGAGCCTAGGGTGATAGGGATTGTGGTAGTGTGGCAAATGGATCCCTTCTGATTTGGGGTTCCATCAATGTTGTAAGTGACAATGGGTTGGGAGAGTTTGGTGATGGTAAAGTTATCATTTGTGAGGAGATGAGGGTCAATGAAGTTTCCAGTTGCTCCAGAGTCGACGAGGGCAGTGGTTTCAATGGTTTTGTTCTGTTCTTGTAGTTGAACAGGTAAATGCATGGTTCGATTTGTTTTTGGTGCTACAAGTACATGACTGGGTATGGGAGAGGGCAACATTGAAGCAGCTCTCCTCCTTAAAAATCCTTTCCTCATTGGATGTTGGGGGTGGAGACAGAGGCAACCTCCTCAGTTGGTTCATCCTTGTAACATGCTTTGAGGACAGACAAAATCTCAGACTCTCCTTTCCCAGTGGTTTTGAGGGATTGGATATATTCATTGATGGTGGAAGGAGGAACTGCTGGTAATTCTTTGGTCGTTTCGGTGGTTCAGATATTCTGGGGGCAAGTGGAAGGTGGGGTTGATCAAGGGGAAGTATTCTTTTTGCAATTGACAGAGTTATGACCCAGTAATCAACATTGGAAGCAATGTCCCTCCCTGATACACTTTGTGCATTCAGTGGGGGTGAGTTTGGATAAGGTGACGCTGTCTATGTCCATGGCATTGGGGTCTCTGGATGGGGTTTGGATCCAGGAGGATGGTTGGGGTTGTCCTCCTTGGAGTGCCAGGATGTGCATTTTCTGGGTATGGAATGTCTTAGCTTTGGCAATCCAGTCAGTAATCATGGTGGGAATGGTGGTCATGGAGAGTATCATAGTAGATGTCTTCTGGTCTAGCCCTAGGGAGAACTGGTTGATGAGCATGGTGTGGTCTGTGATTTTTGCTTTAGCATAGAGGTTTTGGAAGTCGGTGATGTACACCTGAAAACCATCGTTGGTGGTTCCATCCTCATTCTTGAAGGACTTTTGGACTAGTTTGGATAGCTCAATGCAGGCAGTGGCTTGTATGTTGTATGGGTAAAAGGTTTTCTCGAAGTTGGAGGTGAATATGTCGAAGGTCATGGTGGCAGCAGTGGTAGGGTCGGTCATTTTGTCACACCACATTTTGGCAAAAGAGGCACCTCTTCCTTTGCTCATCTTGTTCAGGGTAGTCATGATTTTGTTGCTATCTTTGGTATACAGTGTGGCGTTCAGGGCAAAGTAGGCCTTCATGGCCCAGATAGAAGTATCGACAGATTTTCCTGAAAAGTCAAAGGGTAGGGCAGCCTTAAGTTCTGGCATGGTGGTTGCTGTGGAGGTAGGGTTCAATGATGTCTGGGAGTTCTGTGAGGGTTGGGGTATGAAGGTCCTGGTGTTCATGGGGGTGGTTGCTGCAGTTAGTGGGTTGGCAGCTCCTGACGGTGTTGCTGGGTTATGGTGGCGATGAGTTCTCATTGGTTGTTGTTGTTGGATATCGGGAATGTTGAAGTCCTTGATGTCATCAGGACTGAGACCATATGTTCTACTAGGGCTTGTGGTGGCTATGGATTTGGTCCTTCACCTAAGTAGGTGGGACCACAGAGAATCTTGGTCTTTTGTTATGCAAAGCATTACAACTGGAGTTTCCTCCTAAGATCATTGTCAAGGTGATACTCATGAAGAGACTGATGTCTTGACAAGAATATGAATAATAGTCAGGTGATACTCACGAAGAGACTGACGTCCGACATTTGACTCAGAGGGAGGAGAGCGGAGGGTTTCAAGGGTGACTCAGAGTTGAATCAAGTAATGCTTATATTGCAAAGACCAAGATTGGAATCCAAGTACAAGAGGTACAAGTATTTATAGACCAGGGTGACGCGCATGGACCAAGGAGAGAGCAATAGGAAATGGAAGAGAGAGACTATTCTGGAATGTAGAGGACACTGGCCATTGTGAGAGAAATGGTGGAGGAGTGATAAGTCCAATGAGAATTAGAAGACTACAATAGAAGAGAATAGAAGATTCAGGAAGGGCCTGTAATAAGAATACAACCCATGCTGGTGTAGCAGGTGACAACATTACCCCTCCAAGAATAGAGTTGATGGTAAATGGCGAATAGTAGTACACAAGATTAAAGAAAAGAGAAAATCGTAACACTAGGATAATCTGCAGGTGGCTGAGTCATGTCTCCATGAGTCACTCTTTACTTGAGAGAGTTCCAATGGTGATAGGAATTAGTGTTTCACAGTGGATAGATCCTTTCTGGTTTGGGGTTCCATTGACATTGTAAGCAATGATGGGCTGGAGAAGTTTGGTGATGGTGAAGTCCTTGTTTGATAGAAGTTGGGAATCTATAAAGTTTCCAGTGGCTCCTGAGTCAACGAGTGTGGTGGTTTTGATGATTTTACTCTGTCCTTGTAGTTGAACAGGTAGATGCATAGTTCAATTTGTTTTTGGTGCTACAAGTACATGATTGACTATGGGAGAAGGTGACATTGAGGTAACTCTCCTCTTCAAAAATCCTTTCTTTGTTGGACATTGGGAGTGGAAATGGAAGTGA
>JBBPSV010000036.1:0-42231 GCA_038093795.1 Retiboletus fuscus
TGAGGCGAACCAGTGAAATTGAAGGCTCAGCGCTCAGCGCTCAGCACTAGTACTCAGTAAGCTGACTCACTGGCAGCTGGTACATTCGCCAGAATGCTGAGAGTGTCATCATGTGGCGTGGATGATCATCTTCCTTTTTATTATCAGGGGAGTTTTATCTGATGCTCCAATCACTCCTAAAAATGAATGCCCAGGGGGGAGATCATCCTAGTGGTGCACCAATCAACTACACACATAATAGAGATACATAGTTAGTGACTTGCCTGTAGGTGCCATGCATCATCTGCACTCATAAATTCACCATATACATATTTGTTCTGCTTCCTGAGACATGACCTCAAAATCCTTGTATGGAGAGAAGTCCATACATTTTCCAAATACAGGATTACTGAATAGATGCTCCATAACTTGAGGCCATTCCTCCAATACAGTATGATTGCAGATTTGGTTTGGTAAATTTCAATAGTGATCTCCTGATAATACCAATGGGGCACATCAGGCAGTGACTTGATACAAGCATGGAGATCTTGAGCATTATTGAAAGAAACAGGATGGGTGAGATTCTATTGAAGTTGTCAACATGGCAACACTTACAGGTAGTCAATGTACTCACATACTCAAGTTGCAAGTAGGCATTAATGTCTTTCTGAGAGAGAGCATCACTTGATAACCAATAGGTGAGCTCCCATTTACTCTTTGACACAAATGGATAGTAGAGATTTTTGGTGTTATGGATGGGAGCATATTGATCACTTTTCATACACTCAAGGAGATTCATACCACTTGGGCAGGCTGTAGACAGGTTGGGGTGATAGACTTGCTTGTGACAATTGGTCATAGATGATGGAGATTCCAGAGTAATAGGATGAGTGTTGGAAATATGATTGCCATCAGTATCCATGAAAAAACCTGGCACCACAGTTTCTTCTTCATCCTTGAAGGGATTAGGTGGGCATTGACTAAAAGCAACTTAAAAACCTATTCAAATCTTTTTTCTTTAAAAGAATAGGGCTATACCATCCTGTGCTGCCTCTATGTCTTCAGAGTAGTCATCTCCTGGCTGCATATCTGTCCCATTGTCATTGGCCAGAGATCCACATTGATTGCTAGAGAGATGTTGAATGACATCACTGGCATTGAGAATTCAACCATTGCAGCATGGACAAAAGAGACCTGTGGGGTTGTCATATCACAGATTTTTGCTAAGTCCAAACTCAGACATCCAAGCCTGTACTTGGCTGACCTGATACTCTTTCACTCAGCTTGGACCCCCAACCTCTCAAATGTCCAACCTTGATCTTTCATAGTATGTTCCCTCTCCATTTCTATTACATTACTTTGTCTGTATCTGTACTAGTCTTGCTACTTACCTATATCTGATCCTATGCTCCCATTTAGTAGCACTGCTCCAGCTTTCTTTCATCCAAACACTGCTTTGGCATTCTTGTACCCAGTTTCATTCTACTTACAAACCATTACTCAGTTGTTACTAATGCACCTCCAAACCTAGTGTATAAACCCTCTCTGAATCATGTACTTTCTTTAGTTCAAATATCAACTTATTCCTAACTCCAAATCCTCTGATCTCTTGAGTCTTGAAGACTCTCCTCTATCTGACTACTAGTTGTAGTCTCATCATTGTTTACAACATCAAGCTCGACACCTCTGAACCTCTGACCTTTGACCTCTGAAATTAGGGGCTGAACTCTGCAAGGGTGTACCACATACAGTGAAGCTGAAGCCCCATGTCCAAGTCCAATCTCCAATGTTTTGGAGATAGCCTTGGAGTTGACCCAGTTTTAACAGGGGTCTCCAGAGGATAATCTGATGTTGGGGGCCTGGGTTTCTGGAGACTCTTCCATCATTTTTGAAGTTGCAATAGAGATTGTGCCACTGGTACTCAGAAGCAGTTCCAATTTTACTTGCCTTTGGATGAGTCTGGCCATCCATCTAAAAGGACCAAGCCATCCCTTACTATGGTGGGTGCAGTCTTGCAGATACATCTGTAATTCTCAAGCATGTCATTTAGCTATCAGCTAAGAGAGAGAAGGAAGTTGAAGATCTTCATGTGCTTTGTATATTGCAGCTTGCCTGTGCAAGTTGTGAGGCATTTGCAACACATGTCAAGTATTACCTATCATGCATTCACAAACTCAATGTTATATGCACCATCACTCATGATGAGTATGAAGAGGCCATTTCCCAGCTGAAGAATGCAGACTCACAGATTGGAGAGATGAGACATCTTATTACTAGGGGAACAGGGATTACCACACTTTCATCTCTCAGACTCTCACCCATCCCTCAGATCATGAGTTGCTCTGACTTCACTTACTCAGATGAGTTATCCAGTGGGATATCTCCCACTCATGAGACTCCAGCCTCCAAAGACCCATTCAATGTCATAGTATAGCTGTTTACTTATGTGTCTCTTACTGTGTGCAATCATAGTGCTTAGTAAAGTTCATGACTTAGATGAGTTCCAAATGTTGTGATCATGGTGATGCCTGCCAGCTGAATAAGCTTTTAATCATGACTGTGACCATTGTAAGGTCACCATCCACACATACCACCAGTGCTTTGGGCCCTGGAGAAGATGGTGAATGAGGCCTCATCTGGATCTCATTGCCATCTTTACACACATACATGCTTTTTGGGCCCTGGAGATGCCAGTGACATTTGGGTGAGAAGCTGCCAGCAGAATGAGTTTTCACAGTTGACTATTCAATCATGCTAATAAAAAACCCAAACTCAGGATCATCCTCCAGTTCCACCCCCATGTCAGCATGTCAGTATATTTTACAATTTGTCTGAATGAAACTGATCCATGGCTCCAGGTTGTCAGGCTTGGAGGCAAGCAGGTCAGGCAGGATCTCTGCTTGTTCAGTCCAAGTCCACCAACCTGATCCCTCCATTCCAGTGTGCCCCCTTCAGTGGGCCAGAAAATGATTACCTGTATTTCTCACCAGATGCTTCTTCATCTGTTCTTGTGTCTGCATTTCCCCCTGGCAACCTCCCTACTGGGACACTCTATTCCAGCATACTTGCCACTGCTACATCAGTCCCTGTTTCTGCATTTCCCCCTGATGGTCACTGTTCCCCACTAGATGCTGCTACATCAGTCCCAGCATCTGCATTTTCATCTGGTGGTCAGTATTTGAACATGCTGTCCACTGCTACATCCATCCCCATGTCCACATTCCTCCCTGGCAACTTCCCCCTTGGAACACTATATTCCAGTGCACTTTCTGCTGCTACATTGGTTCCTGTTTCTGTATTTTCCTCCAATGGTCACTATTCCCTGCCAGATGCTGTAACATCTGTCCCAGTGTCTGCATTCCCCACCAAAAGCTCTCATCAACATATCAATATGTCATCTGCCAGTGGCAGTGGTATGCAGCCAGAGGAGCAAACCAGAGTAGTGGGTAATATGATACAGGTACAGATTTTTCAAAAAAGGTGGGCTGAGTCACTAACAAGATATGGTTCTATGATAGATGGAAGGAAAGTCCACCAATATCCTTGAGAAATGCAGGAAGGGTGTGAAGGTCCCATCTCAGGAACATTTATACCTATTCAGTGATACTTTATATCACAGTGCTTATGTGTCATGCATATCTTCTCAAACTGGATCCCTCATATCACTAACATCTGGATTTACTAAAGCATCTGGAAGTAAGAGCTCCACTTGATGGACTAATTACTCCAATGACAAATGAGCAGTGCTCATGGAAGCACATGCATTGATATTCTATGAATTGGTGGTAAACATTGGATGGCCTGTGTGCAGTAACTGTGAGACAAGTCACAAACTATGGCAACCAATCATACATGAAGTCATTTTGCAAGCATTCCACAGTACAAAAAAGAGTAGCTGTTCCATTCCAGCTCATATGCATATGACAGCAATTTTACTAACATTTACTGCAGATCTTGGTATGAATATGGGAGTCAAAAAGCTATTGCTGACTGCCCTCACCAACTTTCATGAGGAACTAGCACATAAGGCTGCTCAGTTCATGACAATGTTCTTCAAGACAGACAACCCGATGCTGATAAACAACCCACAAATGTACCTCAAGTGGAAAATGAACAAGTATGAACACATCAGCAATTCCCAAAGCCCCAAGGATTTCTTCATGCATGAGCATGATATCCAAGTAAGTCTAATGATACTTGTATAGTAATAATAGTTTACACTAACCAATCAAGCAGTGTAAAATTGTTTGATGGTTCAGCAACCACCAACTTGAACAATTCCACATGGATTTCTGGTACCTCAATGAGCTAAGCCTGATGAACCATGCAAGCTTGGAGAATATCCAATCTACATCCTTGCACATGTATGTGCTTTCTGTGGCTGCAGTAAGTTTCACTTCTATGATACTCAAAGGATTTGTGATGATCTAATGTTAGTTTTGCTGTGAGTTGAAATGCCAATCTTTGTGTGTCAATGGAATTACTACAGAGCAGGTACCATTCTCTGGCAAGGAATTCTCACCATACTATGAGGCATACTACAAGGCCATGCTTAATGTCATCAATGATATCAGTATCTCCCAGATTGGCATAACCATCACCTACCACCTGGAATGGATCTATCAGGGACTGCAAGTCATTTGCACCCTTTCATCACAAATTCATAGATGACACTTTGTATATGGCAGGGAAAAACAAAGCTGCTTGAAAGGCATTCAGCTTTTACCTTGCAAACTTTGCCACAAAGTATTCATCCCATCTGCCAAGCAACTCAAAGAATACACAAGCTCAGTTCCAGCAGGCAGTAGCTACAGCTGGCAGTAGTTACAGATTGGACAATATCTCTGAGTCACCATTCCTGTTGGTATTTGAATGATAATTTAGTATACTGTTTTGGAATATGAGAGTTTCTTTGTTTCACTGTGATAGTCTGAATCCATCATGATTAGATCACAAGATAACAGCTGACTTGGATAGCAATAATCTAATTTGATCTTTGTTAACTGACATAGTAAGTGACAACTCAGCATTTCTGCCTCACAGCTAGTTAATTTCCATGAGTTACTGACTTAATGTATTGGTAGGATACCAGTTTTTTGCTCTTCATTGATAGCACAGTAGCCAACTGGTACCAACTGGTATCCATCCATTTCCAGTTCACAGATGGCCTATACAACCTATTGAAGGCTTTAAGCTGTAATGTCAGGCATGGTCTTTCTGAAGGGTAATGTCTCAGAGGTATAGTGTGGCTCACAGTACTTGTTGAGCCTTTGCATGCTACACACTTTGCTAGATGTAACTCCTGTTCCCTAAAACAAGGAGCAATGCCAGATCACTGATCTGGCATTTGAGACATGATGTCAGGGCCTGAAAAGCAGCATTCTGCTGATAGTATCCTCCTGGTGGATGCCTTGCTGTTTTCTGCCCAGCATCATGAATGCATGATCACCAGGCATGTCCATCTCAGCCCCAATGCCACTTTTCTCCTCTGCATGGTCACACCAGAATGGGTCTGCTTCATTCAAAGTCCATTCCTCCTGCTCAAACCAACTCATCCTCTCCTGCCCTCTGTTATGACTTTTTCCATCCTCGCTTAACCCTTCAACTTGTCCTACAACTATGCCATCTTATGTCCCCTCATCCACCAGCTTGACTTACATCCTGAGTATGATACAAAACTACTACTCCTGGTCCGAGCTTTAACCTTGGAACCCTCGACCTGACTTTGGCCTCCAACCCAAAGACCCTGGACTGCTTGGATTGATAGCAGTACTACTCCTGTCCTTCTTCCAGGATGCTCATGTGTCTCCCCTTGTGCCCTCACCCGGACGCTTACACATCCTCTCTCATGCCTGACACTTATGTGTCTCCCCTCATGCCCTTGCCTGGACACTTATGTGTCCTCTCTTGTGCCAAACACTTATGTGTCTCCCCTTATGCCCTTGCCTGGATGCTTATGTGTTGTAGAAACAACAGAAAGTTTGGTGGTAACTTTCCTATATGTGAAGGGTATGTTTGTTCATCCCTATAAGGAGGTCCAAAAGGCAGAGGTGGAATGCCAGATAGGAGTGGTCCACAGATGGGATGGTCTGAAGATGGTCTGAACCAGGCAAAGGCAGTCCAAGGGTATGAGCGATAGTCTGGACTTGTTAGTCTGAGATGAAAGGCAGTCAGTAATGGTGAAGACGATGAAGACATGCAGACGGGTAGACATGTGATGTGGGAAATATGTGCATAAGAATCCCAAAGGTAAGATCCAAAGTTGGAAGATGTATTCAAAATCAGATGTACAAGACTTTATAGTCTGGGCATATCCCGGACTGTAAAGGGTCGAAGTGTAAATGACATACGAACTCTAAAAAGTGGAGGGAATATGAGATAATGTGTAACGATGTCAGTGACGTGTGTTCGAGACCACAAAAGGGTATATCAAAAGTACTACAAAGTGATAAAGCAAAACCGATGCAAACCGGACTAAGATGACGTGGACCGGACTGACAAGGATTGACCAGATTGACTTCAGACTGGCATGGACAGACCAGATAGATCTTGGATATGTTCCTATATGAGAACAAAGATCCTCGGATCTCTACAGCATCCTCTCTCATGCCTGATGCTTATGCATCTCCTCTCATGCCCTTGCCTGGATGCTTATGCATCCTCTCTCATGCCAAATGCTTATGTGTCTCCCCTTGTGCCCTCACCCAGATGCTTATGCACCCTCTCTCATGCCTGATGCTTATGCATCTCCTCTTGTGCCCTCACCTGGACACTTACGTGTCCTCTCTCATGCCTGATGCTTATGCATCTCCCCTCATGCCCTCGCCCAGATGCTTACATGTCTCCTCTCGTGCCTGATGCTTATACATCTCCCCTCGTGCCCTCACCCAGATGCTTATACATCCTCTCTTGTGCCTGATGCTTATGTGTCTCCCCTTGTGCCCTCACCCGGATGCTTATGCATCCTCTCTCGTACCTGATGCTTATGTGTCTCTCCTTGTGCCCTCACCCAGATGCTTACATGTCCTCTCCTATGCCCCAGTAACTCTTACCAATGATCCCCTTAATGGGAGAACCCTGCGTTTAGACCCTGGTCCATGCACCAGTTCCCCTTAGTATATATATAGGTTGTGCTAGAGTACCTGAGCCCTAACTTGATCCTAACCTACAACCACCATGTACCTAGCACCTTGACTTTGACTATACCATTCTTCTCGGCTAGAGAGTACATGTCTCCCCAGTTATCTGTCCTCCTCTATGAAACCCCCAGAAGACTAGGACCCAACCATAGGGCTCTCTAAGACGATGGGTAGTGAACTCCCTGTCCATTGACCTGACCAGGACGACAGGATAACATAGGTCTATGTTCATCAGGGGCCTCCCCCCCTACAAATGTAACACCCTCCAACCCCTTATCATACCAAGCTTCACATACACCCCAATCCATTGGCATGGTAGGTGGGATCTATATGTGACCAGGAAAATTGAAGAGGCCATCATATAGTCCTGATGATTCAGTCAGTGGAATTGATCATGCACTCTCAAACAAACTGACTTGAGAATGAACTCTTCAGCATCTGAGAGTTGTTTTCAAATGGATGGAGGTTGAATATGGTGCTTCATTGCTATCAGATTGGAGTGGTTGCAGATGCTGATTAGAGGGAGGGCAAATTGAGTGGTTGCTGTTTAAGCCACCAAGAGCAGCAGAGCTGCCAGTATTGGTAAAACCTATGCATGTTTGAACTTTGGAGTGAATATATACTGTATCATATTTGTCCAGAATATGCTCAAATCAATCATACCTCATAGTGACCAACTAGACACCCTGACTGAGCCTCTCCTATCATCTCTGTTTCTAGTATCTCATGTTCATATTTTCATTAGCATTCATTGGAGGGCATATGTGACTGATTCATCAAAGATTTGATAGGTGACAGTGGAGAGTCATGGGCTATGCTTTTCAACTCTTGAGTGTCATAATGCAATGTGGCATCAAGACTGAAGTCACTGAACAACATACAACTCAGTCTTGATTTTTGAACCACCTCTGCTATGATGTAACAGATGATGTTAATATGTGACTTGTTGAAAAGGGACTCAGAGGAGGTACTCTACCAGTACAATGGTACATGAATAGTTACAAACAGACATATTTTGTTAGAGTGGTTCTCAGGCTGCAAGCCCACTATGGCTCAGGACATTCTAAAACTAGAAACCAGCCATTGAGGGCATGGCTGGAAGCAAGGTGTCAATACAAAATAAGTGACTGAAACCCCCACAAGATATGCTATTTCAAGTATACATGTATTTTGCTGGTGAGGACCAACTAAAACTAATTGACATAGAGATAAGTCAGGATCAACACATGATAGTGGATGCACTCACCTGGATACAAGCAAACCATCATAATGAAGAACATCATATAGCAGCTGTTACATTTCATTCCCTTTTCTTGCCCCTGTCTTCGTTTCAGTGCCCATCCCTGGCTACCTTTCTCCTTAACCCCATCCTGTTCCCCAGACCATGAGTAGATCATCATTGGACCTTTTCTTTGTCCTATGATCCCCTTTCTTTAGGAGATACCCTTGATCGTTGGACTTCGCCTTTCCCTGTACTTATTGAGAAGATCATCCTTCGACACTTGGACTCCTTCTCCTGTAGTTCCCCTACTATAGGTCTTTACCCTTCTCCATCGTTAGATATCTTTCATCTCTCAATGCCCCTCTTGGTACTCACCCTGGACTCATACTATGGTTGTACTCCAACCCAACCTAGTATCCTTTAGTTCATTAGTTATCACTCAGTAGCATGCTCATCTTGTACTTCGATCCCTCTAGTACATAGTCTCAATTCTACAAGTTACTGTGGACCTCGTCTGATCCCAGTCTTAGTCTTTGCCCACCCCTTCATTCCCACAAAAGGGGTAGCCCTCTAGTAGCACCATGGCTAGAGGTCCTCAATGTCATCCAAGCTTCTGACACTCCCAGTCTGCTTGACTCCTTGAGATAACACCTAGCCCTTGGCAAAGCATAACAAAAGATCAAGCTTCTCTCGTGTGGACTACCTCTGTTGTAGCTCCATTTCCCACTAGATTCTTGAGCGTGCTCTCCGTGAGCAGATACCTCAAATCCCTTGAACAACCATAGCTTCACAGCGACCCACTATTGACCCTCATTGGTCTAAACCTTGAGGATCACCCCCCACCGACTTATCTGAGTCAGAAGAACTCCAAGACTCATCTTCATCCCTGGAGTCCAATCTGGACTTAAACCTCGATACCATCTTTGGACAAGAAGAAGAACTCACTCTTCAACATCAATTCTCTTCTGGACTAACTATCCCCAGAGAACCAACCCCACCGTCTCCAACCCCTTGAACTTGTAACCCCCCCTTTAGAGGCCTTGCCCTCTCGTATCCACCCCCAGCCACTCCTTCCCAACCAGACATGGCCCCCACAGCCTCAAAACCCACAGAACTCTGTCTCAGAATGCTGGAAGACTTTGATGGATCATTCGCTAAGGCAGAGGATTGGCTTGGAACTGTCACGTTCTACCTTGCCATGAACTCTGAAGTCTACAATACTGACGCCAAGAAGGTAGCCTATGCCCTATCATTCATGAAGAAAGGATTGGCGAAGGTATGGGCCACTACTTTCAGGCAAAAGATTCTTGTCCAAGCTATGATGAACCTGGGAACCTTCACCAACTTTTGTGACTCCTTCTCTAAATCCTTCATCCAAAAGGACACCATTGCCTCCAGCCTTCATTGGCTTGCAACGACAAAGGTGATCAAGAACAAGCACGGAGACTACTCCCCCTCCCTCACTGAATATACTGCCCGCTTCCAAAACCATATAACCATCTCCAAGGTCACGGATGCCAATGTCTTTATAAGCTACTTCACCATTGGAATTCCGGAACCCCTTATGTGGAAGATCCAGAGTATGGAGACCCCTCTGGATAAAATTGAGGACTGGTACACCAAAGCTGCCCACTTCACTGCCATGAAGGAGTGGTGTAGAAACAATGGAAAGTTCATTAGTAACTTTCCTATATGTGAAGGGTACATTCGTTTGTTCCTATAAGGAGGTCCAAAGGCAGAGGTGGAATGCCGGATAGGAGTGGTCCACAGATGGGATGGTCTGAAGATGGTCTGGACCGGGAAAAGGCAGTCCAAGGGTATGAGGGATAGTCCGGACTCGTTAGCCTGAGATGAAAGGTGGTTGGTGACAGTGAAGATGATGAAGACATGCAGATGGGTAGACGTGCGATGTGGGAAATACATGCATAAGGATCCCAAATGTAAAATCCAAAGTCAGAAGATGTATTCAAAATCAGATGTACAAGACTTTATAGTCTGGGCATATCCCGGACTGTGAAGGGTCGAAGTGTAAATGACATACGAACTCTAAAAAGCAGAGGGAATACGAGATAATGTGTAACAATGTTGGTGATGTGTGTCCAAGACTGCAAAAGGGTTTATTGAAAGTACTACGAAGTGATAAAGCGAAACTGATGAGAACCAGACTAAGATGATGTGGACTGGACTGACATGGATTGACTTCAGACTGGTATGGACAGACCAGATAGACCTCAGATATGTTCCTATATGAGAACAAAGATCCTTGGATCTCTACAGCGGGCTAAAGACCTAGCAAAGCAAGAAAGTGGGAAGGTTTTCCACAGTTTCCACTCCACTATGAAATCCTCCACCCCTGACCCCAATGCTATGGATGTGGACGCCGTACATACTACCCCCATTCCAAAGTTAATGTTACACTTTGCTGTAGGCTAGGCATGGTCTCAAAGGAGTCAAGCAGACAAGGAGTCAGAAGCTTGGACAACATGAAGAACCTCTAGCCATGGTGCTACTAGAGGGCTGCCCTTGCTATGGAAGCGTAGGGTGGACAAGGATGAAGGCAAGGGAGTCAGACAAAGTCCGCAAGAACTCGTTAGATTGAGAAGATCAAGCTTAGAGTTACAGGTCGAGTACTACAGTTTAAATAGGCGAGCCGTGGTAATGGAATAGAACTGGATAGAACGTTGTGGAACAAGGATGAGTCAGGCATAGAACTAGGTAGAACGCCAAGGAACAAAGGTGAGTCAGTGTTCACGAGGCATGGAAGCCAAGGGAACATTGGAGAATATATGAATAATACAGAGGTAAAAGATGTCGTCGGGTGGGGCTCGAACAGCGAGATGAACAAAGTGCGAGACAAGGGTAGGCATAAGGTCGAGGGAAATGTAGTGGCAAGGGAGAAAACTGGGAAAACGTAACATTACCCCCCCACGAGGGTCAAGGCACCGGCGCAGACACTTCACAAGCCACACGTCCCCATAGCAGGCGAACCGGTCACATTGGCGAAGGCGGTGTCGTCCCAGATGTTGTTGTCCACTCCGGAATCCAGGTCCGGAGAGTGGAAGCAGCGGTGTGGGCGGCTGGGGACCATGCGGCGTGTGCCGCGGGAGTGGTGGGGTCCGTGGTAGGAATGATGGGGCGAGGAAGGGTGTGATGAGTGCAAGGAGGCAGGAGAGGTAGAGGGCAAGGGCGGCGGAGGAGTGCAGCACAAAGGGCACTGTCGCTGAGAATGGCCGGGATGGAAACAGTGGCATATCGGACACTGATAGACCCCACAGTGGATATGCTGATGACCGAGGCAGTGGCATTCGAAGCAGGCCTCATGAAAACAAGGGTGAGAGGGGAGGAGGGGCATGTGCCCGAAGTTGCCTGTCCAGCAGGCTTCGACGCATTCCACGACATTGAGCTCTTCGGAGTTCAATGCCAAAGACGATGCCAAGGGGGTGGATGCTGTAGTAGCACCGAGGTGAGTGTAGCGGGCCAGATCCTAGAGATAGCGGTCCAGGTCCTGCATGAACTCCAACATTCCGAGTTGGTAGAATGCCAGGAGGAGGTTAGTCTCTAGTTCCATCTGGATATGGGACAAGGTGTGGTTGCAAAAGGTGGCATTGGCATCAGACGAGGCCAAAGGTGCACATACTATTGAGGTGAGTCGAGCGACCTGGAGGGTGGCGAGATAAAGGGAATGGAGTGCAGACCCATAGTCAAGGTGTGTGCTGATGGGTACCGTGTACCTGGGGTCCCTGAGGAAATGGAGGAGGGTATGGGATTTGGCATCGGTGGGAAGATCCGGGTGTACCCTATGGGTGTGCTTGGGGAGGTCGACGGATTCAATGGTACCGAGGTAAGCGGCGAGGCGAACGGGAGGTTCGGCGAGCTCGGGGATGGAGATGGTGGGTCAGCTACCCCAGCTGGGGGTGGCAACGTGGGAAGTGGGGGAGGAGGTGTCATCGACGATCATGGCATGAGGTGTATGGTAGGAATGAGAAGAAGAAACACTTGGGACGCTAGGAGACATAGAACGAGGAGTAAAGAGGCTAGAGTGAGGAGTTGGGCGGGGGTGAATCTCTCTGTCGGAGTTGTTGGAGACAGTGAGAGAAGAGACAGAAGCAAGGACAGAATCAGTAACAGACTCTGCAGACGGTGGGTTACCACGTCTGGAGGGAATAGGAAGAACGAGCTCAGGGACATCAGAGCAGGGCATGGTACAGTAGAGGTGTTGTTGGTGGTGGTGGCTAATTAAGCGGATTGGGGAGGAAAGTCCTTGGGGTGACGCTTTTTATAGGTGGCCAGGAGGAGTTTGGAATTCTTCAGGTTCTGCTCAGGTTCCCAGGAATTGTCTTCTGCTGAGTATCCTTTCTAGCGGATCAGGAAATGCTGTCGGGAGGGTGGTCCTTTATGACAGAGAATACGGTCCACAAGGTATTCTTCTTTGGGGCCAATATGATCAGGAGGTGGTCGGGGGAAATTTGGACCATGAACAGGGGTTTCCTTGGCAGGGGATAGAAGAGAGGCATGGAAAACAGGGTGGATTTTCCAGGTTTTGGGGAGGCGTAAGTGACAAGTGATAGGGGAAAGAACCTTGATAATTTCAAATGGTCCTTCATGTTTCGGGAGGAACTTGGGGTCCTTCTGCAAACAGTGAAGGTTCCTTGCTTCCAGCCAGACTTTATCTCCCAGGGCGAAGGGTTTGAAATGCTGTCGGGTTTGAGAGGCCATGGTTGCTCTAGCAAGTTCATGGGCGGCCCAGGCTTCGTCCCTTGCTTTAGTAAGCTGGGATAGGCAAAGTTCTACTGCAGGGAGGTTGGAGGACGAGAGGACTGAGGGAAGGGGTTTCAGCTCATAACCCATTTGGAGGAAGAACGGAGATTGGTTGGTGACTGAGTGGGGGCGGTGATTATGGGCAAATTCGGCAAAAGTCAGGAGTTCAGTCCAGGAAGTAGGGTTGTCTCCGCAAAAGATTTGAAGATAGGTTTCGAGTTCCTGGTTGGTCCATTCAGTTTGACCATCCGTTTGAGGATGATAAGCGGTGGATAAGCGGAGGTCATAATTTAAGATTCGCCCCATTTCTTTGGCAAAGGCCAAAGAGAACTGGGGCCCCCTGTCAGAGATGACTCGATCAAAGAGGCTGAAATGTCAGTACACCTTGTGGAAATAGAGAGAGGCAACGTCAGCAGCTGAAGCGGACTTAGTAGTCAGGCAGAATACAGCCCCCTTGAAGGCTCGGTCTACCCAGACGACTATAGTGTCCTTTCCATTCGAGACAGGGAGGTCAGTGATTAAATCCACCATGATGTCCTGGAAGGGATGGAAGGCAGAGGTTGGGATCAGGGTCAGTGGTGGAGAACTGGGATGGGTATTGGTTTTGCACTGCTGACAAACTGCACACCCCTCTATGTAGTTTCGTATGAAGGATGCTAAACCAGGCCACCAGAACTCGGCAGAGACAAGCTGACGGGTTTTGAGGTATCCAGGGTGTCCGGCAGCTTCATGATCATGACATCTTTGCAAGATGTCGCGTCGGAGGTCCCCATTGGGGGGAACATATACACGGTCTTGGTAAGTAAGTATTCCTTCCTGATTCTGCCAGTTGGAGAGCTGGGAACGAAACGCTGCAGGGATGTTCTCATCTACAGCTTGGAGCAAGGTCAAGGCGAATGGGTTGGTGGCGGAGGCAGAGTGGATTTTTGAGGAGAGGGCGACGTCGATGACATTGACAAAAAGAGATGGGGGGAGCAGCATTACAAGGGAGTTGTCCAAGGCATCTTTTGGGAAGTGATCAGCGTGTCGGGAGAGGGCATTGGGGCCTGTGAGTTGGGACCCCGGTACATGGATCAATTTGAGGTCAAAGTCGGCTAGGTCAAGCAACCAACGAGCTTGCCGTCAGTTCAGGGTGTGAGGTTCACAGAAATAAGTGATATTTTTGTGGTCTGTAAACACTCTAACCTGGTGAGGGGATCCCCGCAAGTAGTGGGACCAGGTTTTGAGTGCTCGGAGTACTGCTAGAAGTTCTCAGTCATGGATGTCGTAGTTTTGTTGGGTAGGGTCGAAACTTTGGGAGAGGTAGGAACAGGGGTGCCATTCACCATTGGGGTCTGCTTGGAGGAGGATTCCTCTGGAAGCGTAGAGGGAGGCATCAGTTGTGATGGCAAAAGGGGCGGAGAGGTCTGGGACTCGAAGAACTGGTTGGGAGGCGAACTGTGCTTTGAGTTGGTCGAATGCTGACCAACACAAAGCGCTCCAAGACCAGGTAGTGGCCTTTTTGGTAAGGTTGATAAGGGGTCTAGCGATAGTGGAGTAGTCGGGGATGAATCGTCAGTAAAAATTGGCAAATCCTAGGAAAGACCAGACTTCTTTTACGGAGGTGGGGACAGGCCAGTGGGTGATCCCATCTAGCTTGGTGGGGTCCATCGCAATTTCATCAGGTCGGATGATCATCCCAAGGTACTCTACTTCATCGTGGTCGAAGAAGCATTTTTCAGGTTTCAAATGCAGGCAAAGTTCCTCCATTCGTTGCAATACTCGGTGGGTTCATTCAGTGTGGGTTTGTTGGTCAGGGGAGAAAATGAGGAGGTCGTCCATATAGATGAATAGCCATCCTTCTGTGATGAGGTCTCGGAATGAATCGTTCATGAACCGTTGGAACATTGTAGAAAAACAATGGAAAGTTCAGGTTAACTTTCCTATATGTGAAGGGTACGTTCGTTCGTCCCTATAAGGAGGTCCAAAGGCGGAGGTGGTATGCCGGATGGAAGGTGGTCCGAGGAAGAAGGAGAGGGTCCGAAGGTAATCCAGACCGAGAATCGGTAGTCCGGAGGTACATGCAATAGTCCGGACTTGTTAGTCCGAGACAAAAGGTGGTCAGTGACGGCGAAGACAATGGGGATGTGCGGATGGATGGACATGCAGTGCGGAAGATACGTGCGAGGAAAACCGGAAGATGTATTTCAAACGGGATGTACAAGACTTTATAGTCTGGGCATATCCCGGACTGTGAAGGGTTGATGAAACGACAAGTACAAACTCTAAAAAGTGGAGGGAATATGAAATGATACATTGTGATGACGGTGACATATGTCCGAGACCGAAAAGGATATATCGAAACAACTACAAAGTGATAAGGTGAAACCGACACAGACCAGACTAAGACAACGTGGACCGGATTGACTCGGATGGACTCGGATTGACTTGGACAGACTCAGATTGACTCGGACAGACTCGGATAGTTGTCGGATATGCTCCTATATGAGAACAGAGATCCCCAGATCTCTACAACGTGGGGGGAGAGTTGGTTAGTCCAAAGAACATAACGTTCGGTTCGAACAGCCCTCAATGCGTGATAAAGGCGGCTTTCCATTGGTCTCCTTCCTTAATGCGAACATTGTTATAGCCCCATCTGACGTCCATTTTGGTGAATACTTTCGCCCCCCAGATCCAGTCCATGAAGTCCTGCAGAAGAGGAAGGGGATACGCATCTCGAACGGTTTGTTTATTTAGGCGTCGGTAATCCTGGCAAGGTCATAGGCCGGGTTTCTGTCCCGGTTGGGCTTTCTTCTTAACGAAGAAGAAAGGGGAGGCCTGGGGGGATTTCGAAGGGGAAATTTTGCCCGAAGCTAGGTTTTCATCAATGAACTTGTCCGTAGCCTGTCTTTCATCAGCCGAAAGGGGGTAAATCTTGGCGATTCGGGGAACAAAATCCTCCTTGAGATTGATGGCATGGTCGTAGGGTCTAGATGGAGGAAGAATGTTCACTGCTTCTTCAGCAAAAACCTCCTTATATTTGGCATATTCTTCCAGGAGGGAGGAGGCAACTGGCATGTCAGGGGAGAGGGCAAGGCTGGAGGCGATGGAGAGTCAGGAGATTACAGGAGCTGGAATGAACCGTGATCCGCAGCGAATGATTCAGTTGATGGTATATTGGTCATGAGCATGGGTTAGGAAGTCGCATTCGTCCTCCCATCTGTTGTAAGCATACAGGCATTCGTCCTGAACTAAGTTGACGAAAACGTGGTGTGGTGGGGGTCGAGGGGGAATGAGGAGCTTTTCCTGTCGTAAGTAGGCTCCTTGGTGGAGGGAAAAGAGGAGTTTCAATTCATCAGTGGTTTTGGCGATTCGAAGGGTTCTCTTTGCCCAGTCAATGGTCGGGTTGGCCTTTCGTAACCAGGGGATTCCAAGGAACATGTTATCCTTGCTGAGGTGCATGACATGGCAGGTAATTTGGTGAACGAGGCCTTCGGTGGAGATGAAGAGGTCGGCGACGTATCAGATAGTTCCTTTGGTGTTAATAGTTCCATCGGCATTCTTGGCGTAGACCAGGTGGTCGAGCTTAGTCAGAGGAATCTTGTGCTTCTTGGCAAAGCCCCAATCAAGGCAGCAGACATCTGCCCTGCTATCAATCAAGGCTCGGGTGTCAACGGTTTGTAGGGTGTGTGAGGGGATAATAACTTGTACTGGAATTTGCATGGAGTTTGTAGTAGAAGTTACAGATACCGAAGCACTAGGGGACATAGACGTTGTGGTAGGTCCCCTCTTTAAAAACCCTGGGAAAATGAAACTCTTCTAACCGCTATCCTGTCCTCGTCTTCATTGGCATCATCTGGGATTTCCTCTAACTTGGGGATGTCTGAGGTAGCAATTGCTTTGACCGCCAGTTTCTTTCCTTTGGAGAACTTGGGGCAATTAGTAGAAAGGTGTCCCCCTTCCCAGCATCAGAAACAAAGGTTGTTCTTGATGCATTGCTTTTGTTCAGCAGGTGTGAGCTTGGGGATGAGAACGGTACATACAGCATCCACGTCCATGGCATCAGGGTCAGGGGCAGTTGTCCTGGGAGTAGAGGAAATTCTGTGGAAGACTTTTCCGCTTCCTCGTTTTGCGAGATCCCTGGCTCTTTCCTTCATGGCCACGAAGTGGGCGGCTTTGGTATACCAGTCCTCGATCTTGTTCAGGGGGTTTTCCATGCTTTGAATCTTCCACATCAGAGGTTCCAGAATCCCAATAGCATAGTAGCTGATAAGGATATTGGGGTCAGTGACTTTTGAGATAGCAATGTGGTTCTGGAAGCGGGCGGTGTATTCAGTGAGGGAAGGGGAGTAGTCCCCATGCTTGTTCTTGACCATCTTGGTTGTGGCGAGCCAGTAGAGGCTGGAGGCGATGGTGTCCTTTCAGACGAAGGACTTGGAAAAAGCGTCGCAGAAGTCGACGAAAGTTCCTAGGTTGAGCATGGCCTGTGCGAGAATCTTCTGCCTGAAAGTGGCAGCCCAGACTTTAGCTGACCCTTTCTTCATGAATGATAGAGTGTAGGCCACCTTCTTGGCATCGGTGTCGTAGACTTCAGAGTTAATGGCTAGGTAAAAGGTAATGGTCCCAAGCCAATCTTCGGCTTTGGCAAACGATCCGTCAAAGTCTTCAGGGGTTTCAAGGCGAAGCTCGGTGGGTTTGGTGGTAGCTGCTGCTGGCATGGTCGACAGTTGATACGAGAGTGGGAATCCTCCGAAGGGAGGGTTTCGTGCTCTGGGGGTAGGCGACAGTGGGGTTGGTTCCCTTGGAATGGTGAGCTCAGAAGAAAACTGATGTCGAAGGGTGAGCTCTTCTTCGGGTCCGAAGAGAGTGTCAAGGTCTAAGTCCGGGTTGGTGTCTGGGGATGACGCAGTATCTTGGGGAGCTTCTGACTCAGATAGGTTGGTGGGTGGAGGTTCTCGTGGTCTAGACCAATGAGGATTGATGGTGGGTCATTGGGACGCTATGGTGGTTCAAGGATTCGAGGTATCTGCTCACAGAGAGCATGCTCGAGAATCAAGGGGTAATGGATCTACAACGGAGGTAGTCCTTTCGAGGTAGAAGCTTGATCTTTTGTTACGCTTTGCTGTAGGCTAGGCGTGGTCTCAAAGGAGTCAAGCGGACAAGGAGTCGGAAGCTTGGACGACACGAAGAACCTCTAGCCATGATGCTACTAGAGGGCTACCCTTGCTATGGAAGTGTAGGGTGGACAAGGACAAAGGTGAGGGAGTCAGACGAAGTCCGCAAGAACTTGTTAGATTGAGAAGATCAAGCTTAGAGTTACAGGTTGAGTACTATGGTTTAAATAGGCGAGCCGTGGTAATGGAATAGAACTGGATAGAACGTTGTGGAACAAGGATGAGTCAGGCATAGAACTAGGTAGAATGCCAAGGAACAAAGGTGAGTCAGCATTCAAGGAACAAAGGTGAGTCAGCGTTCATGAGGTGTGGAAGCTGAGGGAACATTGGAGAATATATGAATAATACAGAGGTAAAAGATGTCATCAGGCGGGGCTCGAACAGCGAGACGAACAAAATGCAAGACAAGGGTAGGCATAAGGTCGAGGGAAACGTAGTGGCAAGGGAGAAAACAGGGAAAACGTAACAGTTAACCCCTGCCAAATGAAAATGGTGTATCGAGAACAACCTCTGCTTCCGATGCTGAAAGGGAGGACATCTCTCTGTCAATTGCCCAGAGTTCTCTAAAGGAAAGAAACCCTCGGTCAAGGTGGTAGCGACTTCTGACCTTCCTAAACTGGAAGAAATCCCTGATGATGCTGATGAGGATGAGGAAGGGGTAGCAGTTAGAAGGGTTTCCTTCTCCCAGGATTTTTAAAGCAGGGACCTGCCACAACATCTACATCCCCTAGTGCCTCAGTACTTGTAACTTCTACTACAAAATCCATGCAAATCCCAGTACAAGTTATCATCCCCTCACACACCCTACAAACCGTTGACACAAGAGCCCTGATAGACAGTGGAGCAGATGTCTGCTGCATTGACTGGGGGTTTGCCAAGAAACATAAGATCCCACTAACCAAACTCGACCAACCAGTCTATGCAAGGAATGCTGATGGAATGACTAACAACAAAGGAACCATCTGATATATCACCAACCTCTTCGTCTCGACTGAAGGACTGGTCCACCAGGTCTCCTGTCACATAATGCACTTAAGTAAGGACAGCATATTCCTCAGAATTCCCTGGCTGCAGAAGGCCAACCCAACTATTGACTGGACTAGGAGGACCCTCCGAATTGCCAAAACCACTGATGAATCCAAACTCCTCTTCTCCCTCCACCAAGAGGCCTACCTACACCAGGAAAAGCTCATCATTCCCCCTCACCACCCCCTCACCACGTCTTTGTCAATGCAGTTCAGAATGAATACCTCTATGCTTACAATGGCTGGAAGGATGAATGTGACTTCCTGACCCAAGCCCATGACCAATATACTGTAAATCGGATCATCTGATGTGGGTTGTGTTTCATCCCAGCCCCTGTTATCTCTTGCCTCTCCATCACCTCCAGCCTTGCTCTATCCCCAGAAATGCCAGTTGCATCCTCCCTCCCCAAGGAATATATCCAATATAAAGAAGTCTTTGCAGAAGAAGCAGCCAACATCCTTCCCCCATCTCACCCCTATGACCATGCCATTAACCTCCGTGATGACTTCATACCCTGTATCGCCAAAATCTACCCCCTTTTGGCTGATGAACGACTAGCCACTGATAAATTCATTGATGAAAACCTAGCTTTGGGCAAGATTTCCCCCTCAAAATCCTCCCAGGCCTCTCCCTTCTTCTTCATCAAAAAGAAGGCACAACCTGGACACAAACCTGGTCTCCGTCCCTGCCAGGATTACTGACGTCTGAACGAACAGACTGTTTGCAATGCTTACTCCCTTCCCCTTCTCCAGGATTTCATGGACTGGATCAGAGGAGCAAAAGTGTTCACTAAGATGGACGTACGATGGGGGTACAACAATGTTCAAATAAAAGAAGGAGATCAATGGAAGGCTGCCTTCATCACACACTGCGGCCTATTTGAACCCAACGTCATGTTCTTCAGACTAACCAATTCCCCTCCCATCTTCCAACAATTCATGAACGATTCGTTCAGGGACCTCATCACAGAAGGGTGGTTAGTCATTTACATGGACAACCTCCTTATTTTCTCCCCTGACCAGGAAACCCACACCAAACAGACTCACCGGGTGTTGCAATGAATGACTGAGCTCCATCTCCACCTGAAACTGGAGAAGTGCTTCTTCGACTGAAACGAGGTAGAATACTTAGGGATGATAATCCATCCTGACGAAATCGCCATGGACCCAACCAAGTTAGATGGAATTGCCCATTGGCCTACCCCCACCTCGGTGAAAGAAGTTCAATCATTCTTAGGCTTCACCAATTTTTACTGCAGGTTCATCCCTGATTACTCAACCATAGCTCGACCCCTCATTGACCTCACCAAAAAGATCTCCACCTGGTCATGGGGAGACTCATGCCAATCTGCATTCGATCTCCTCAAAGAACAATTCGCATCTAAACCCATCCTCAGAGTCCTGGATCTCTCAGCTCCCTTCACCATCTCCACCGACACTTCGCTGTATGCCTCCAGAGGAATCCTCCTACAAGCAGATACCAACAGGGAATGGCACCTCTGCTCGTATCTCTCCCAGAGTTTCGATTCGGCCCAACAGAACTATGATATCCATGATTGAGAACTCCTCACAGTTCTTCGAGTGCTCAAAGCCTGGTCCCACTATTTACAGGGGTCCCCTCATCAGGTTCAAGTGTTCACTGACCACAAGAACCTCACTTACTTCCATGAACCCCACACCTTGAACCACTGGCAGGCCCATTGGCTGCTAGATTTGGCGGATTTTGATCTCAAACTGATCCATGTACCTGGATCTCAACTTTCGGCTCCTGACACTCTTTCTCAATGTGCCAACCACCTCCCAACCAATGCACAGGATAATGCCCTCGTCATGCTACTTCCACCATCCCTCTTTATCAATGTCATTGATGTAGCCCTTTCTGCAAAAATCCATTCAGCCTCCACAGCTGACCCGTTCGCTCTTACCTCCCTCCAAGCTGTCGATGAAAATATCCCCTCCATATTCTGCTCCCGGCTCTCAGATTGGCAAAACCATGAGGGAATACTTATGTACCAAGATCGGGTGTATGTCCCTCCAGATGGGGACCTCCGAAGAGAGATCCTGCAGAGATGTCATGACCATGAAACCACTGGCCACCCTGGCTATCTCAAAACCTGCCAACTAGTCTCAACCGAATTCTGGTGGCCCAGTCTCGCATCCTTTGTCCGAAACTATGTAGAAGGATGTGCCACCTGCCAACAATACAAGGCCAATACCCATCCTAATGTCCCTCCCTTGACTCCCATCGCTACTTCCACATCTCATTCCTTTCAAGACATCTCAGTCGACTTGATCACTGATCTCCCTACCTTGGATGGCAAGGATTCTATTGTTGTCTGGGTGGATCGTGCCTTTAAAGGGGCTATATTCTGCCCAACTACCAAATTGGCCTCAGCGGCTGATGTCGCCTCACTCTATTTCCATAAGGTCTACCGCCGCTTCAGTCTTTTTGATCAAGTCATCTCCGATAGAGGTCCCCAGTTTGCCTCAGCATTCACCAAAGAGATGGGAAGGATTCTAAATTATGATCTCCATCTGTCCACCACATATCATCCACAAACTGACAGACAGACAGAGTGCATGAACCAGGAGCTTGAGACCTACCTCCGGATCTTCTGTGGTGACAACCCTACTTCCTGGACTGAATTCTTGACCTTCACTGAATTCACCCATAACTACTGCCCCCACTCTGTCACCAACCAATCCCCATTCTTTCTCCAAATGGGTTATGAACTGAGACCCCTTCCTTCCATTCTCGCATCCTCCAAACTCCCAGCTGTAGAACTCCATCTCTCCCAACTCACCAAAGCCAGGGATGAAGCTCGAGCTGCCCATGAGCTCGCTAGAGCTGTCATGGCCTCCCAGATGCAACAGAACTTCAAACCTTTTACCCTAGGAGATAAGGTGTGGCTAGAAGCAAGGAATCTCCACCGCCTTTGGAAGGACCCCAAGTTCCTCCCATGATGAGAAGGACCATTTGAAATCACCAAGGTTCTTTCCCCACTCACCTACTGCTTATGCCTCCCTAAGACTTGGAGAATCCACCCTGTTTTCCACACCTCCCTTCTTTTCCCTACCAAGGAAACCCCAGTCCATGGCCCTAGCTTCCCAAAACCCCCTCCTGACCATGTTGGCCCTGAAGAAGAATACCTCATGGACCATATCCTTCATCATCAAGGCCCTCCTATCCAACAGTGGTTCCTAGTTCACTGGAAAGGGTACTCAGCTGAGGATGACTCCTGGGAACCAGAGTGGAATCTGAAGAATTCCAAACTCCTCCTCACCACTTATAAAAAGCATCACCCCAAGGATTTCCCTCTTCAGTCCCCTTAACAAGTACCTTTCCTATCAACACTATGCCCTGCTCTGATGTCCCAGAAATCATCCTTCCCACTCCTCCCCATGTCTCTGTCCCACCGCCTTCTGAATCTTCTTATGATTCTGTCCTTGATTCTGCTTCTTCTATCACCCAGAAGAAGCCCAGCAGCCTCTCCATGGCGACAAGGACTAGTAGCTGCCTGATGGTGGCGAAGCTAATAGCTGGATCCCCTCTCCCTGTGGCCCCATCTCTGCTCCTACTCTCTTGCTTCTTCTGTCCTGAGTCATCAGGCCCAATGACAATGTCAGTTTAAAGTCTTGGCCTTGAGTAGCATGTTGCAGAGTACTGATCCACGACCTCGCACTCCCCTTAGTCTGTCACACTCTCTTTGACATGCCTCTTCCCTTGATGACTCTCCTCATCATTGTACCCTCCACTCCTCCACATCGTTGTTGTCTTTCACCAATGTCACTCACCTATCCCCCTGGACTCTCCCCCTCTTGGTAGAGGATTGCCCTTCCACCTCCTCCAGGACCCCACGCACCCACCTTGGCACCCTTTATTTTATTCTCTAGGTCTCCCTTGCCTCCCACATTTATCCTAAGAAGGTTCTGCATCAGTGACTTGAAACCTAGTAAGGGGGTAATGTTACATTTCATTCCCTTTTCTTGCCCCTGTCTTTGTTTCAGTGCCTATCCCTGGCCATCTTTCTCCTTAACCCCATCCTGTTCCCCAGACCATGAGTAGATCATCATTGGACCTTTTCTTTGTCCTATGATCCCCTTTCTTTAGGAGATACCCTTGATTGTTGGACTTCGCCTTTCCCTATACTTATTGAGAAGATCATCCTTCGACGCTTGGACTCCTTCTCCTGTAGTTCCCCTACTATAGGTCTTTACCCTTCTCCATCGTTAGATATCTTTCATCTCTTAATGCCCCTCTTGGTACTCACCCTGGACTCATACTATGGTTGTACTCCAACCCAACCTAGTATCCTTTAGTTTATTAGTTATCACTCAGTAGCATGCTCATCTTGTACTTCGATCCCTCTAGTACATAGTCTCAATTCTATGAGTTACTGCAGACCTTGTCTGATCCCAGTCTCAGTTTTTGCCCACCCCTTCGTTCCCACAAAAGGGGTAGCCCTCTAGTAGCACCACAGCTAGAGGTCCTCAATGTCGTCCAAGCTTCTGACACTCCCAGTCTGCTTGACTCCTTGAGATAACACCTAGCCCTCAGCAAAGCGTAACAGCAGCCTACACATCCTAGCCACCTAACATGCTGAGGTTGCTTCAAGTTCTGAGGAGACCTATCTGCAAAAATGGACCCTAGAAAAAGTGTGACACCCAGAGCAACCAGAATCCTTGACCATGGCAATGCAGAGAGGGAGTAGGGCCTGTGGAGTTGGCTGAATGGAAAAATTGCCATTGGCAATATAATAGTTACTGCCATGATTTTAAACTTGAGGAGGGACTGTTCTGATACCAGTGGATAGAAGTGTAAGGTAGTTCAAGCTTCAAGATTCATTGGGGTAGGTGCTATCAGTGGATGAGGATCTTCTGTAGGAGTAGAAATTGCTGGCAGTTGAATATAAAACCCCATGAATGTACCAGTATGAACTGTTGGTTTGGCAGGTGGGTTCTGGACATAACTCCACACTGGCATGCTGAGAGAAGAATCATTGGTGAGGGCTTTTGGTGTGGTGGAGTATCATGGTCAGAGCTGCAAGTTTCCACCAGGAGGAGGTGGACTTACAATTCCTTCCTAACAAGGTGGGATTTATAGGGCCTGGAAGGGTGGATGGGGGCTGAACCAATGTGTTAGATTGAGGGGTGGGGGTCTCAGAGGATTGCACCTGAGCTTGGCTCAAATGCCCTTCCCTTGCAGTGGAAGAGAATGAATCTGAGGTGGTGCTCATAATATATGCAGAAGTTAGATGAAAGACTTGAGGAGGAGTAGAAATATACTATCATAGGGGCAATTTAGGAGCAAGAAGGACCCTTTCCCATGACAATGCCAATCATATGTGCCTTTAGGCAGGAGAGTGAATGCCTCATTGAAATCATCATTGTTGAAGGTACATTTGACTCGGTAGTATTTATTCCTCACCAATTTTTGTTGGAAATCAATGATGAATCCATACCAGAACTCGGATTCAGAACGCATACCCAGGAATATGTCAATTTGAGTTCTGTTTGTTGATTTTACCTAATGATCTCACTCATGTAAGCTGGGATAGAACACGCAGAAGAATTCACATTGCAATTTGCTAGCACTGGCTAACATCCAGGTTCACAAGTGACTACTAGTAGTTCTCAACACTAGTGTCAGAAATTGACTGTGAGAACACCCTCTTGGACACTCTGGCAGGTGAAATGCATGTTAGGAAGGATTCAACATGGAAACAAAAAGTTACACCCTACAATTAGATCGGACTCAGTTACTCTTTGTTCCCCCACTCGGTCTTGTTCACGACCCAAACTCCTCACCAGGTACTGTGGTCCAGGTCCATCTCCACAGTGATCATGGAGAAGGGTATATGCACATCCTTTTCGAAGTGGGGATTACTGATATATGTTCAGAAATATGTCTGACATATTTT
The DNA here is from genome assembly GCA_038093795.1 of Retiboletus fuscus. Lineage (NCBI taxonomy): Eukaryota > Fungi > Basidiomycota > Agaricomycetes > Boletales > Boletaceae > Retiboletus > Retiboletus fuscus. The sequence continues at coordinate 25,198 of JBBPSV010000036.1, forward strand.
CTGTTGAGCAAGCATCTATAATGGTGAGAGTTGTATTGAAACTAATGCATCGATCAATGCCCCTAGATGAAGCCTTGCTAGAGAACAATCGAAACAGCATCCAGATGTCCAGATAGTCATGACTCAGAACAACTTTTAAATGAATATCTTCTCTCTGCTTTTTCCCACCAAGTCTCTGAGCCAATAGGTCTGACTTCACAAAAATCTTTGAGAGCAAGTTGTGCATCGAAATCCCCCTCAAATCCCTAGATATGAACGAGGAACAGTCTTTGCTTGACTCGTGGCCTTGTCCACAAACCTCGAGGAGGCCAATTTGGTCTTTGTCATGAGTATGAGGCCGTTTCTCTGCCTTTTTCTCTGCTGATGATGGTAATGCGATCCTGCATGAGATCGATGTTGCTCACCCCACTGCTGAAAACATGATCAAGCTCAGTTGGACTTAGGATGAGGAGTGCAGCGATGGAACAACCAGCGTGATCATCCTAGGTATCTCTCGATATGCTACATCCACAACTGACCAAACACAATGTCCCCTTAGCTGGTGAATTCCTTCCTCAGTCTCTCACTCAACTTGAGCATGACATCCACTCTGTCGTCATCATCTCTGCATGTAACAAGGCTCTCAAGAAATCACTAGAGATAATAAACAAGATTCCTATCCCTGTTGACGTGTCTTCCAGCAAAGAAATGCTCTCTCATCAAAGCATTGATCAGAACCAAATTCATCACCCACTGGTCTGACCTCATGTGCTGTCTTGCTCTTCAAGCTGTTCGCATCATTGCAGCAGAGGAAGACAGACACAAAAAGAGTCAATATCAAGCAACATGCGTGAGTAGAGAAGATTCCAGGCGATTCAATTGAGGAATCGCATGTCTTGGATGGTATCCTCTTGAACAAGGACATCACTCACCCCAACATGCACTGGAGAATACAACACCCACGGATTGTGTTATTGAACTGTCCCCCAGAATACGCAAGGGTGAAAGTCAAATTTTTCCAAGGTGAGTGACTGGGCTCATGTGCAAGAAATCGAGGAAGAACAAGTTATTGCTCAGTGCAAGTACAGGCTACCTGAGTTCAAGCATGACCTTGTCATCACTGAAATGGGTCCCTCAGGTCTGTCCACTCTCACAGTATCTCCAGCTGCCCCTCACCCATGGCTTGTTCCAGACACAGTTCAGTATGTCTTCGAGTGGATCAATGTTTCCACTATTCAACATGTTTGCAAGTCCGATAACGACCATATCGCTCTCGCCATCAGTGCCACCATCATGAACTGGGTTGAAGATCTTCAAGAATTGAATGCAGACATTGCATGTGGACTGTTTCACATTGAAAAAAATAGGAGATGAGTGTGTGCTTCTTGCTCACCCAACCTTGTCTGAGACTTACCTGTGTTCACACCAGCATAGGCACATCAGGAAAAAGCCCCCACTGCAATCATCATTAAGAGTTACATAATGACAGATAGAATATGTAGCAGTCCTAGTAGCACATATTTACACATAATCTGAGGGTTCAGTTCCTTTTGAGTAGTCATAAGGGTAATTAGTTGGTGAAGTCTACACTATTGTCATATAGGTATTCCGATCGACAAATGGATTGATGAAAAATGAAGGTGCATGGTCAAGGATGTCACTACTTTTCCATTCACGAGGAACTGCTGGCCCAAAATTAGGAAAAAGATGGCAACTACAGTGAATCTTCTCGACATCAATCATACTTGCAAGGCGTCGTCCCTGCTGAACTGAGTGAGAAACTTGGTATAGTTGTGTATTTGTATCCATTTGTCTAAATGGCATGAACCATTCAACATAGGCTAGGTAATTGGGCTGTTTGGCTGTCGACAGAAACAATACAGCCATGTCTTTCTTGCAGATTTTGAACATGACATGAAGTTGTGCAACCTGATAATCTGGTGCTCATGTTAGTATCACTTAGATGAGCTGAAACTGTAACTTACTATGTACCCCAATCAGCGGCAAGTTTTTCATTGCTACAAACCAGAATGGTGTCAAATCAGCCAGGTACTATCTTGCTTTGTTTGTCTTTTGAGGCCAGCTTGACATGAGCAATGTCTAGGCAGCTTGAGCCCACTGAAGATGATAGATCTTCAATTTCGAATTTGATCTTGTGAAAGACCTGAACAAATAAAAGTGAAAATAGATCCTTGCTGACTGTCTCTCTATTTCAGCACCAGATAGAGAGGCATCATGACATGTGATAATGTATTGAGCAAGTGCATCTCGAAAGTATGTTGCACCATAGTCCATTACCGGTGAATTGAATGAAACTGCTTTAACCAATGGGGTTTTGGCGATACGAAAATGGGATTCTGGGGTAGGTGGTGATGCACAAACAGGTCAATGAGCTGCAAGTAGGGTCGATGGTTGGGTATGTGAAGGTGGATGACCAGCTAACATCCAAGTAACATACACTTGATGTTGTTGAACCTTCTCCTTTTATTCTAACCACAACATCATCTGTGGGAATTCATCCTTGCAATTGGTTGCATGGTAGGCGTCTTTTGTAAAGTCAATGTGGAGCTGTTCTGAGTATTGGGTACATCAGGGAAATGGTTGAGAAATGATAATCCTGTATATAGCATTATCAATGCTATAAAGTCTTAACAATTATATCATAATGATACACACAGACAAGGTTATATAATCTCTGGGAGCATTTGCAGCATAGATAATATCCACCATTGTTGTAGAGTTGATGATGTTAATCTGTATGATACTGGTAGATCATCAGTATCTTTCATATCATCTATATCAGCTTGACTATGATTATACTTATGAGCAGTTTTATTATATTGGTATCTATTATCAGGGATTATCAGGGATTACCATTAACACACCAAGAGTCTAGAAATAAAATAAACCACAAATGATGCAATTGGATAGCTCATTTAGCTAGTCTTCAATCTTCATATAGTATAAGATAGAATTTATTCATTGTGATCTACAACATAGGCTTAATCAACTAGACTACTACTAGTATAATATACTACTCTCATAGCTACTGAAAAGTACAAAAAAAGCGAAAATAAAAGTTGAAATAACACTCACAATTTGCTTTGCACAAGTCTACACTTACCTGACTATTAACTCTAAAGGTTAGAGTGACTCTTGACTTTGAGTGGAGAAGACTCAGAGTCAAGAGTGAAGAAAGAAGAAAGAGGCAGAGATTGGGTTTATATAACATGTACTATACAGTTAAGGAGAAAGTTATCAATGGATATCATAGAATATCATAATGCCTGTCATTTGATCAGTAAATGAGATATATTATCAAAGCATATCAGACTGAGATCACAATGGTCAAAAATGATCAACAAGTGATCATTATGATTACTGTCTGATATGTGAATGGGATATATGATCAGATAAGATCAAATTGATATAGAAATGACAATATGCTGATCAACAGTAAAATGTCTGCCAGGATATGTATAGGATTATCTGATGGTTAGCTTCATGATTAGAGGATTATATGCTCTTATCTAGTTACACCATGATGATAACTGGTTGATCATATTTACCTGGATATATCAGCACCTCCATATTTTCCTGATGTATCATAGTTATCCATTGTGCCAAAGAGCTTGATCAAATCAACATAGTGGTTGAGTGAGTGGAGTTTCAAGAGTTTGAAATGTGATCATACATCAAGTTCTACAAAGATGGCTTTGTTGTTGTGAAATTACTTCAGAGCATTTTGGAGAAGCATCAGAGTTGATGATGTATGGACAGGATACTGTGCCAAGTATAGAAAGTCAAGTAGTGCATGAACTGCATGAGTAAGGCATTGTGGCTGGAATCCATTCTGAAGTGGGATCCCAACAATTAACCCAAGCAGGATTTGGCAAATGTTAGCATGCTCCTTGCTGCTAACCCAGTATAGCTTTGAAATCCCATTGATAACAAGATGGATACCATGATTGGGAGAAAGCTGACAGCACCATGTATTGAGCTCAGCAGAGCCATAGATAGTCTTGATCCAAGTGATAAGATGCTTCATTACACCTTGATATAATTGGTGGAGGATGTTGGGCATGATAGCAAGATGAATATTGATATGGGGTAAGTCCTGCCAGAATGGTTGGATAATGTGCTTGATACCTGCCTCTTGGCATGCTCGTGCAAATGCAAGGGGCCCATTATCCAACTCACTTAGTGCTGAAAGAATGGAATCAAGGTTGCGAAAGGGAATAGGATCCTCTGACTTGCCAATTTCATTGTATTCAATGATACACTTTGGGCAGTTGCTTGTCTTGCAGCAGCAAACAAGCACTTGCTCTGGATAGTCACCAATATACACTGCAAGGATTGGATGAGCCCTTCATACGACTCCATTGCCACTTGTCATTAATACCCCATCAACTCCTGCAGTTTTCAGTGGTTCAAGAATATGGCTCATACAAGCATGGAAAATGTTGCCCAGCATCCTTCAACATGCTGCCTGATTTGTAACATGCTCAAGGCAAGTCATGGGAAGGGATGCAAGTAAAATCTGCCCTCAGTGGGAGGGCTTTTTTCTTATATCCTTCAGTGGATTACTGATAGTCATGTACACAGGATACACACACTTGTTTCAGAACAGTGTGAGTTGTGTTTTGTCAGATGAGATAATGACAGGGATGATAGTTGCACCAGGTTTTGTAGATTTGACCTCTTGCTACTTGATCAATTGAATAAGTATGGTGAACATTGCAAATATGATAAGCAATTCATACCTGTGTCTTATGGAAATACAGCAGGTATATTCCACATGTGCAGCTGAGGGCAATAAGGGAAGGAGTGAACCTGAAGTGGGAGATACTCACTTCTTGAGTAGTGAGGGGCTGTAAAGCATATCTGAAGTCTTGAAATAGCTGACTGGATTCCAAGTAGGAATAAGACTTATGTTATGTCAGTACTCTCAAGTTCTACTTATAGTGAGCTGAGATTGTATGTACCTGTGTTTGTCCCTATGTCATATCCCATACCAACTCATGTCCAACCATGTCTGAACCCATTAGACACTAGTCCAATAGTCTGCTTCACTTGGACTTCCGTTCAGACTTCCAAACTATGATACATTTTACTTACAACATCATTCCATCTCCTTTAGTATTAGTCCTGCTTTACATTCTTGTCTGAACCTGTGTCTCGCTTACAAACACAGCTCTGGTCTTCAAACATCTGGACTTCTGAACTACTTACAAATCCGATACTAATGCTGTTCTCTTTCTTTGTATATAAATCTTGTAGATACACATGTATTCTTCAGTCCAAATATTGACTTAGATTAACAACCTCAGTCTGCTCTCTGAACCCTCTTGCCTTGATGTTGTTTACAACGTTAAGAATCCCCTTCAACCTTCAACCCTCTGAAATACTGGGATCTGAGACCATGGCAAGGGCACAGTGCTCCGACCCAAGTCACTGAAGCCAAGTCCCTTCAAGTCCGAAATCTCAGACTTCTGAATTAGGAAGTTCGGACCTAGATTGGTCTTTGGAGAAGCTCAGACCAGTCTATCTTCAACCATCCGACTTAGTCTTAACACCCTGCTATAGTAGGTAAGTCCATGGAACATTGTAGAATGTCATGGAATGTATATGTAATACATTAGTAAGGTATTGGAAATTGTCTTGGTAATGCCAAGACATATCTCAGTCAGCTATCATCCCATTGGATGATAAGATACCTGTTATCTATGATATCATATGTGATGAGTAATAGAGATAGCATAATGGCCTCTGTCTAGGCCTGCCTAGAATCATGGTAGTTGATAAGAAGATAAGATAAGAATACCATGATTCCTGATATGTCTTCCACCATCATGTTCCAGTGTTCATATCCAAGTAGGCATGTCCCTGCTTCATCAAGTCTGTAAAACAACATTCTGGACAAAGTAAGAGATAAGGTGCAAACTCTGGATCTCCAAAGAGTGACTTGATACATTCCATGATATCACAGATATATACATCAAATGCTTCACCAGCAACAACAATCTCATGCCAAAAAATGGGGTCATGTGGGGGGGATTTTCCTATCAATAATCATATTGAGTTCACATGAGTTGGTGTATGAGAGACCAAGATGGCTTGTGAGCTAAATTTAACCAACAATGTTTGTTGTCAACTCATTCACACTGGTATGGAATCTGTCACCAGACTTACACTGTCAATACAAAAAAGCTCTGATACTGCTGTTGATCCAGGTCCATACATCTTTGCCCAGTGTGCAACTCCCCAGTCAAGTTGCAATGCAAATGGTCAGTATGGGTTTTTGCTCAAGTTTGTTTGGTATTCAAGTCACTCAACACAGCACTGGTTTGCATTGGGCATGAAGGAACTTGACACAGGGCAGCCTGCCTTGTCACTTGGATACTTGTCAATGAATATCTGGTTATCATGTATTTGTTGCATAGCTGTGTGAGTATGGTGATCACCATGTTCATCTGCATCTGAGTCAACCTCTTGATCCCAAGGATCCATCATCTCAACCTCCAGCACTGGTAGATCTGGGCATGTGTTACAACTCATCATGCCCCTATACTTTTTCCTCACTCAGTCCTAGTCATGGCTTACTCAGCCATACCTTGTCTCTTGCTTAGCCCTAGCTATGACTTATCCAGCCAGCCCATTGATGGTCCTCACCAGACCCCATGCCTATGCATTGCCCTGACCCCTGCTTGACCCACATGTAGTGTCTGTCCCAACACTCCCCTAGTCATAGTCCATTCTGTCAACTGGAACCCCTAAGTCTCATAGCACTGGTCTCTTCATGAGCACCTGGTTGGCACACTTTTGTGACTTTGGTTTGTCCTTTCCTTGCCTCTTGGATCTATCCTTCTCATCCCTTTTCTCCTCCTTTTTTGACTTTTTGACTTTGTCCCAATGGCTCTCTCCATATTTCACATCCCCTTTCTATTAAGGCAGCAATGTGCCAGCAAAGGTAGACTGTAACTACATACCTGGATGGGACTGGCTTACTGAGAACGTTGAGATTAGGATCGAAGTATCAATTAGGACTCAGATGGTTGAATCTGAATGTACTAAATACATGGAGCATGTGAACTATCTACTATAAGAGTATACTATATGTTCAACACTCCCTCTTGTCTTGTGTATGGTAGTGTACTGTAGACATTGGTAGAATATTTCACACAATCAATCTTGAAAGGCGATGTTTTCAAACACCAATCCAAGTTGAGATCTGAATTTCTCAAATTTGATGTGTCTAAGGTTCTTGGTGAACATATCAGCTGGATTGTCATCTCCAGGGATATAAAAGAGTTCAATCTCTTTATCTCTCATAGCAGCATCACATATGAAATGGTATTTGATTTTAATATGGTTGGATCTTTTTTCAATGATAGGGTTTTGGGCTATGAAGATTGACCCTTGATTATCACCACAGATAGGGATAGGATTTAATTTGATACCTAATTCCTCAAACATCTGTTTGATCCAAATAACTTGGTGAGAACAGTTGCTCAAAGCCATATACTCAGCTTCAGTTGAAGAGAGTGCTGCAGATTTCTGCAAGTGTGAGTTCCAAAGAATAGTACAGTTTGCTAGTTTCAGGTAAAAACTTGTCTGTGAATAACTGGTGATTTTATCTTGACCCCAGTCAGAGTCAGTAAAGGCAACAATGCCTTTGCCAGTAGAGCCATCAAATACAAGTGAGTACTGACTAATGCCAAGTAAATATCGGCAGACTCTTTGTGCCTGTTTGAAGTGTTCCTTAGAAGGATTAGCACACTGTCTGGCTAGTTGTGTGACAGAGTAGGCTATGTCAGGCCTTGTTTCTATCATTAAGAACATTAATGAGCCAATGATCTGTTGGAAACAAGTGTGCAACTCAGGATCCATAGTGGCTTCATTCTTCTCTGGGTAATACCCTTGAGGAAGAGGTGTACAAGCAGGCTTAGCATTGATTAATCTGCAGCACTCAAGTACTTTCACTAGGTACTCTTTTTGGTCTACAAAGATCTTTTGACCTTCCCTGCAAATATTTATTCAGAGGAAATCTTTAATCTCCCCAAGATCTTGACAATCCTAGCATTTCATGAATGCTTGATGAAGCTTCTTCACTAATGCTTTATCAGGACCACAAAATATTGTGTCATTGACATATATGATGGCAATTACAAACTTTTTACCATTGCAGTATATAAAAAGACTGGCATCAGATCTGAGCCATTTAAATCCAAGTTCTTCCATGGATTTATCTAGAGCGTGCCACCAGGTCATCCCAGCTTGTTTTAGGCCATATATCACATGTTGTAGTCTCAATACCTTGCCTTTCATATTGGGTGGCATGTACCCTTCCAGAAACTCCATGTAGAGTTCCTCATCTAGGACACCATTAAGGTATGCAGATGTTACATCTGTTCCTAGGAGTATGAAGTCTTCAAGTGCAGCAAAGGCTAAGAGTATTCTGAGGGACTCAAGCCTGGCAGTGGAACTGAATATGTCCCAGAAGTCAGGACCTTCAACCTGTGAGAAGCCTTTGGCTACAAGTCTGGCCTTTCTTCTGCCATCTGGTTTGAAATCAAAGACCCATCTATTTTTCATGGTTTTTACACCAGAAGGATGGTCAACAACTTCCCAGACTTTGTGCTCTTTAAGAACATTAAGTTCTTTCTCACAAGCTTCATGCCAGAGCTTTTGCTCATCAGCAGGTAGTTTTTGAATGTTGCTGAATTTCCATTCATGATAGTTAGGGGTATCAGGAGCGACATTCACATCCTGTAACAGTATAGCCTTTGAACACAAATAATTAATGAGATTCTCTCCCCCTTCCTGGATGTGTTGCTCTACATCTTGTTCAGATGGTGTAGGAGAGAGAGGATGTTGTCTCTCATCTTCATGAGACATGGAGGGGCCTGGTTGGCCCTGTGTAGGCTTTTCCACCAGTTTTCGCCAAGTGGATTCCTTCTCTATGTCATGAACCTGTTTTGAAGGTTCCCCCTTTTCCCCATAGATGTTTCCAGGTTGCATAGGAGGGCGATATTCCCTTTGAGATTGCCTGGGAGGCAATGCAAGAGAGCTGGAGGAAGGAGGATGAGGTGCATGAGGAGGGGTGACCAGAGATGGCTGACTGGGTGGACTGGGAGGTGGAGTAGGTGAAGGGCTTTGTTCAAACTCGTGAGAGGTTTGTGGCAGTTTTGCTTGGAAACTGTCTTCTGATCCACTAAAATCACTTTCATGATCTTCATGTGTATGAGGCTTTCGCAGCATGTGACTCAGCGGCTTATGCAGTTTAGAGCCCAAGCATCTAGGGAATAAATGCTCATCAAAGACAACATGTGCTGATGTATGAAGCGAATTGTTTGGCTTCATGAACAGGTAGTTCTGTTCTGATCCAGTGCTCATGCCTAAGTAAATCATAAGCTGTGATTTTGCCTGCAGCTTTCCCCTTCTGGTCTCCTTGGAAAGATGCACATATGCACCACAATCAAAAACTCTCAGGTGGAAAACAGTAGGTTTCTCCCCCTGGAGGAGTTCCATTGGGGTTCTCCAGTTAAGCCTATTCATAGGTGTTCTATTGTAAATGTGAGTTGCATGGAGAAGTGCAAACTCCCAGTAGGAATCAGGTAGACAAGCATGTAAACGCATCGCCTGCACCTTATCTATTAAAGTGTGGATTAACCACTCAGCATGACCGTTTTGCTGATATGCATAAGGTGCAGATTGATGGATATAAATTCCATTGTCCTTCAGGTAATCCTGAAATGCTTTAGAGGTATATTCTCCTCCAGCATTGGACTTCCAGCCTTTAATATTGGCATTGTATTGAGTCCAGACATAGGAAACAAATTGTTTTGTGACCTTTAAGGTCTGATCTTTCGATCAAATGCAGATAACCCATGCCATAGAAGTAAAATCGTCATAGAAGATGATGGCATATTTATATATATGATACAACTCCACCTCAAAAGATTTGAGGTCTGAATGAATCAGCTCAAATGGTGCAGTTGCCCTTCACTCAGTATGGGGGAACGATCTGTTGGGTTGTTTACCTAGCTGGCAGCCAGGGCAGATCAAATCTTCCTTAGGGATTGTTACATCTGGGAAGTCCTTTAAATGTTTTCATGCAGCTTTAAGTACATCCTTAGAAGGGTGCCCCATGTGGCGATGGAGTAGATCATAGTCTACTGTTGCAACTGTTGTGTTGCCTTGGACACCCATAGAGGGGGCATGCATCCAATACATTGTGTCTGTCCCATGTGAATGGAATGATAAAATGGTCTTCTTGACACATTTATCAATAAAATCAATGCAACCAGGTCTAATTGCAATTGTGATACAGTTATCTTTTAATAGAGTGCCCATAGATACAAGTTTCAAGTTGCATTGGGGCATATAGATAGCAGGCAATAATCACACTGCATTTCCTCTGAAATTGATAAGAACAGTTCCTTCTCCCATAATAGGAGCTTTCCCATTTGCTGTTTGACTGTACCTAGGTTCAGAGTAAGGTACATACTCAACAAAATCCTTTAGGTCATTGGTAAAATGTGCCAAAGCACTGGAGTCCAGTAACCAGAGGTCCAGTGGGAGCACATGTTCATGTTCTTGGGTGTGTTGTTTACCTTTTCTGCTTACTTTTGTGCAATCATCATACAAGTTGGACAGTGTGGTAAATAGTTTTATTTCACTACTACCAACTACAGATGAGAAATTATATAAATGATCATTCTGTGGCAAAAAAGATCGTGCATCAGTGTCTGCATGGTGTGTGAATGAGGATGGTACTTGCCATTCAGTGTTCCCATCAAAATTAAAGTACTCCTCTATGTACTCATCTTGATAGTACTCCCCCTCACCCATCGAAACCACATCTTCTTGCATCTTTATCCCAGAATTGTTATCATAGAGGATGATGTCAACATCATCTGGGAATGAGGGGGTTTCCTTGGGTATTTCCTTAAGGTCTGTGAAGCAGGACACAAGAGAGCAGTTGTTGAGCTGTGAAAAACCAGATGGACTGGTGTAGTCAATGTTATGTGTAGCATACAAGCAAGATTTACTAGGATTAACTCTTAAGGGTCTTCAGAGGGATCTGCTCACAAAGAGCATGCTCGATGAAGATGTTGACTTAAGAGTTGACAAAGAATGATTTCTAGGGACAGAGGTGATTCAAAGGATATGCTAGTATTGTGTAGATTCTGAATAGTTTTACAGGAAGCAGAGTGATACTTTAAATAGGAAAACGATGATGCACATGGACCAAGAGATAAAGAAGGAAATCGACTGCATGGGGAATATGGGGGACACAAGTCGTTATAAGAGAAACGATGGAGGAGAGATGAGTCCATGAGGGAAGACAGTCAAGATAGCTCTGCAAATAGCAGATGAGTTGGACCAGTTAACATCAAGAAGTGATCATAGCGAGATGAGAGGTTACCCCTCCAAGTACGTATGGAAGAAGAGAGAGACAAAAGGAAAACCAAGCAATAAAAAAAGAGAATTGTAACAGTCAACACTCATTTCCCTAGTGAGGGAATTGTGAGTGAGACACACTATGGAGGGGTCAAACTCTGGGAGAGGAGGTGGTAGGACAACCTGGGTGAGGTCATTCTCTTGTTCTGCTGCAACAGTTGTTGTGAACAAGTCATGAGTGATGTCTGTGTAATAGGATGCTAAGGAGGAGGTGTGGGTATGTGTTGAGAGTGACAGGTGCCAATTGGCAACCTTGTTGAGATTCTTGATGGTTTGGATGGTAGGAACCAAACCCAAATGTTGCACAAGGGATATACTCCACTTGACGTGCAGAAAGGCAGGCTCACTGTAAGAGGTGGAGCCAACGGTGTGTGAGAGGGCATGAGGGTTGATGATGGTGGAAAATATAGGGGGACTGGCAGGCTCAATAATGACAGGTTCCTGCTCAAAGGCAGAGAAGGTGAAGGAGGTGGCGGCATTGGACTTTCCTTTCCCCTTCTTCTTGTCCTGTTTCATTTGACCAGCTTTGGAGCGTTTGCCCCATTGCTGCTTCTTCTTCTCCTGATCCTATGAGTTGTTGCCCATGGAGGACAACAAGCCTTGTTGTTGCTGCTGGAACTGTGGGTCATTCCCTTTTTGCTTGACAGTGGAGACTTTGTTGGCAGAAGTCATATTCCTCTGAGTGGAGGCATGCTGCTGCCAGGCAGTGGTGACCAGGCATTTCACTTCAGAGATGGTGGGTGCAGCATCTTTAGACATCTTGGCAGATGACTGGTTGATGATGGAAGAGAGGAGGTCAGTGTATTTGGGGAGCTTGGAGAGGATGATCATAAGCTTGATTGGGTCGGGTACCTCATATTTCTGCTCAGCGAGTCACATGAACAGAGAATTGAGCTTGGTGAAGGTGGGTGCTGGGTGATTATTCTCCAGGAAGGAGAGGTTCATCAAGTCCTTGAAGTTGCAGTAGGCAGTGGCAATGGAGGAAAGCAAATACACTTTCTCCAAATTGGCCCAGAGAGTGCTGGCAGAGTCATGGCTTTGGAAGTGAGACGCAATGTGTGGCTCAAGCTTGAGGATGATGGACCCAAGGGCTTTGTCATCTAGGTTGTCCCAAGTGTTTTGCTCAGTCTGATTTGTCTTGATGTTGTGGGTGTCCACAAGGTCAACTGGGTGAGAAACTCATTTGACTACCCCCCAGGTGCCAATGGATTGGAGGTAGGCCTGCATGAGCAGGGCCCAATTCTGATAGTTGGAGCTGGAGAGAGTGGGGATCTTTGAGTAGGTCAAGGAGGAAGATATTGTTGAATAAGAATCTGGGAGTGAAAGCGTCAGTACTTCCTATAACCTTGAAGGAAGGGTGCAAAGATTTTGCATTCCTGAATGTTCAGAGCTCTGGATCCAGAGTGACATAGTCTCCTCATGGATTTTAATCCAGGTGACATTTTTTCACTCTGAGTGCAAAGCACATCTGAGCAGTTTGGTATTTTATTGCACAGAACTGTCTTAAATGTTCTGCTACATCTGGCATGAAAATGCACAGAATGAGCAAAGCAGTATCCAGGTGAGTCACTAGGTCTAAAAGACACTAGCAGGGCTTATAACCTGTTGAAGGCAGCAATGTGCTGGCAAAGGTAGACTATAACTACATACCTGGATGGGACTGGCTTACTGAGAATGTTGAGATTAGGATTGAAGTATCAATTAGGACTCAGACGGTTGAGTCTGAATGTACTAAATACATGGAGCATGTGAACTATCTACTATAAGAGTATACTATACATTCAACACTTTCAAGTAGCAGTCTCAGGTCCAGTGACCTGAGATCTTGCAGTTGTTGCAATAGGGTTGGCCCAGTATGAGCATATGGCTGCATCCACTTTTGGTGGTATTGCCATGCATCATCTGGTATAAGGTGGTTGCAGTGGAGGTTTGGCTTGTACATACCCTGTACTTGTCTCATATGTGGCATTTGACTTCAGCAGAGCTATAATGGTCCAGTAGAGCCACAAATACATAGTTCCATGTGGCTGGCATAGAGATATGGAGGAAGCAAGCAAATAGTTCATCATCAATGTCCCAATTCATCAGGATGAGGTCCTGATAGTAGCCCTTCATCTTCCAGATGTGGGCAGCAGCATCCTCACCATCTGTGTATTTTGTACTGACAAGGGTGGTGATCATGAGGGTCCAGTCAATTGCTGTGGTTCCTGCATAGAGGTAGCAAGCCTCATTCCACATTTGTTGCACAGTATCTAGGTGGGTGAGTTGCAACATGACATCCTCAGTCATACACAAGGTGAGGGCAGAGCAGACAAAGTCATTGGCTCTCATCCACCTTTTTGCTTTATAGGGTTGGATTGTCCTGTCTGGTTTCCAAAGCTCATTAGATAGGTAAATGTCAAGTCTGACAGTCCAGAGTGCCCAGTAGACATTGGTAGTCCATGTCAAGTAGTTCAATGTATTTAGTTTGGAATGGAGACAGAGTAGGTGGGTGAATTTGGAGAGTTGGATAGACCTTTTAATAGTGAAATGGGTTTCAGACTCTTTACCTGAGTTGTCATCATCATAAGTTGCCTGTGACTGCAGTGTGCTAGATCATGAGTGGGAGGGACATCCAGTATGTTCAGATGGTCTGAGGGATTGGCTGGGTTGGGCCATAGGGGCTGATTTGAGTGCCAGATTATTTGGCAGTAGCTCAGCATCTGGCCCAGGGATAAAGTGGGCTGGTCCCAGTCAGCTGGTTCTGGGTTCATGGGATCAGCTGCATGCATGTGAGGAGTTTTGAACATTTTTCATGAGTTTTAATGAAGCATCTGGGTTGTGGGCAGGTTCTGCCTGCAGATGGAATTTGGTGATATTGTGTTGGCAATGAGCTAGTTTGGTAGTTACAATAAATGTGAAGGTGGTATCTAATTGCTTTGGAGTCTCTGGATTATCCTGTGCTAAGCAGGGCTCATAACATAAGAGTGAACATGACCTGTAGAGAATGAAGTGAATAACTATAGTACATACATCAGTAAAGGAGTGTTTTGTGTATGTGTATTGAGTAGCTTACCTCCAGTTGAGTACTGTTACAATTTATCGTGCCCCTATACTTTTTCCTTCACTCAGTCCTAGTCATGGCTTACCCAGCCATCCCTCATCCCTCACTTAGCCCAGTCCTGGCCCACCTAGCCAGTCCACTGATAGTCCTTTGCTCAATCCTAGTCATGGCTTACCCAGCCATATCTCATCCTTTACTTAGCCTAGTCCTGGCTTACCCAGCCAGTCTACTGATAGTCCTCACTGGACTCCATGCCTACACATTGCCTAGAATCCACTAAGCACTCCCTTGCTTAGCCCCCATATCAGGCCTGTTCTGACCCTCCCCTGATCATAGTCTGTTCTGCCTGACCAGAACCCTTAAGTCTCATAGCACTGGTCTCTCTGTGAGCATCACCAATTGAGCGTCCCTCTGAGACCCCTGTCTCCAATCCCTAGCCCAGGACTCCAACAGTCCACTCCTAGACTCCCTGCCTAGACCCATGATGCAGCCACTCAAAGACCAACAGTCCACTGCATCACCCCTGTCTCTGTCCTCTGACATCATCACAGATTCCCCTCTGCCAAGTTCAATCTTGGACCCTCTCCTCAGCCTGGCCTTGCACCCATGCCATGCACTGACCCTGTTGGGCCTCACCCTGAATGTGCACACTGCCCCTGGACCCCCTGTCCTTGGTCCCAGTCTGCCAGTTCTCTTACAAAGCCCATTCCAGTCCCTCAGCTCCCCAGCTGAGCTCCAGTCTCCCAGCCAGACCCTATGCCAGACCCTCAGTAGGATTACTCACATATCCATGGACATCTCCTATCTGAGTCCCATCATTGACAATGGCATATGCATCTTTCCTCAGCTTTAGCCTTTCTTAGAACCTCGCCTTGTGCATCCCTTCTATTACCACCAAAGGCAATGCTTCTCTCACTTAGCTGAGATCATTGATCAACAGGATGCTTCCTGATCAACAGATCCACAGCATGTATGACTCATTTCATTTATCATTCATCAAGTCATACTTCACCATTTCCTTTAGATATGTGCACCCCCCATCCATTTGGCACATCTCCCCTACTTAGCCATACCACAGCCAGTTCCCTTACTTAGACACCTGGTCTGTGTGCACACTTGTCCCCTATATAATAGGTACTCCATAGTCCTTCATACCTTAGCTTAGTCTACCTGATTCTACCTGGATCCTCCTTGTACTCTCAGAATCATAGACCCCCCAGTAATTCCAATGCCTTCCCTTGACTTTTGTCTGAAGGCTGTCTTGACCCTCGACCAGCTGCCTATCATATAGCTTTAGAATGTGAGAACCCACCTTCTCATGTCTTCTCTCACCTCTGGTAGTCCACTCTCTGGACTACCATAGCCTGAGCCCTAGAAAGTGGCTTACTCTCAGGTCTACGTGCGACTCAGCCCAGGCCACACATAACAAAAAACTAAGCTCACCCCTACCATGGCTACCATTGAGTAGACCCTCCCCATTCACTTAGACCCCCACTTGCTCACTTAGAACCCTGGTGACCCTGGACTCTCCAGGGACCCTAGTCCCAGCACTCACATGGAATCCACAGACCTTGGATGCTTCCAAGGACCTTAGCCCTAGCCTAGTCACAGCCATGGTGGCGACCCCACCAGTCCTAGCCCAGTCCCCCCCAATGGGAACTTAGACCACAGATATGTGCGACCATGGCTCTAGAAGCTCATCCACTCCCAGAGACTCTCTGAAACAACCCAATGCGTCTAGCACCGAGCAGTCGTCGTGAGGGGAGAGACTAGGTTGCAAATAACTTCGTAGTTGCCTTTATACTTGGCTAGAGTTATGGATAGTAAAGGAAAACCCTAGCGTAAAGCACTTAAGCTTCGGAGGGGAGTATGTCGACTGTGGTGTAGAGCCAAAGTCTGACTAGTATCAATCCTTAGACAGGATCTCAAGTGGACGATTGGGGCACTCTCCAGAGAACAAGACTGGTGTTAGCCAGCGAGTTCTCTGGGTTTATATAGCAAAGCATAATGTATGTACATGTTTGGTAACTAGCTACATATGGTTATAGTATGTGGCAGCATGAGGCATAAGGCTGTACGACGGAGATTAAAGAGAAGCATGATGTGTAATGCGCAGCAGTGCACAGGAATGGAATGGAAGAGAAGCATAACGGAAATGAAAGAAGATATAGTGTGAGATAGAAGCGATGTGCATAGCCATGCATAGCGCAGAGATGAAGAGATCTAAGATATAGTAAACTTTATAAAAATGTCAATAAGGGTAAACAAAAGAGAGTCCGTGATAAGATGTCAAACGTTGACATGATAAGATAAGATGAAAGATAAGGAAGATAAGAGATAAGTTAAGGGAACTTAGCGTGTAAGGCGAAAATTGACTTTGTGGAAATTGAACCGTAACACATAGCCATGCATAGCGCGGAGATGAAGAGATCTAAGATATAGTAAACTTTATAAAAATGTCAATAAGGGTAAACAAAAGAGAGTCCGTGATAAGATGTCAAACGTTGACATGATAAGATAAGATGAAAGATAAGGAAGATAAGAGA